>WBMV01007830.1:155623-233306 GCA_013396655.1 Campylorhamphus procurvoides
CCCTCAGTGGGGTCACTCAGCCCTTCCCCTCCTCTGTAGGGACAGTGCCCCCCACCCTGTCTCCCTCAGTGGGGTCACTCAGCCCTTCCCCTCCTCTGTAGGGTCACTCAGCCCTTGCCCTCCTTGGTGGGGTTGATGTCCCTCAGGTGGGGGTTTGGTCACTTCTCCTCAATAACAAGTGACAGGACAAGAGGGAACAGCCTCAAGTTATGCCAGGGGAGGTTTAGGTTGGGTATCAGGGAAAATTTCTTCATGGAAAGTGTTGCCACCATTGGCACAGCTGCCCAGGGCAGTGTGGGGGGGCACCATCCCTGGGAGTGTTCAAAAAACATGTGGATGTGGCACTTGGGGACATGGGTAGTGGTGACACAGTGGATGTGGGGACTCAGTGATCTTCAAGGCCTTTCCCAACCGTTCTGATCCCATTATTCTGTCCCTCAACCCTTCCCCCCACAAGGTGCCAGCTGTCCCTCCCTGTGCCTGTCCCCACCCCAAGCACAGGGACATTGCAGGGATATCCCCTGGAGCCCTGTGGGATCTGCCCAGTGAGAGCAGCCAGGACTCCCCCCTTGGCTGGGGGTGTTTATGGAGTGCTTTGTGCCCCCAAACCCCCCCGTGGGGCTCCAGAAAGGCCCTGGGGCTGCCCCAGCCCCCTGTGCTGTGTGTCCTTGTGGTGCTCCTGCAGCTCCAGCTGGAGCCCCATCCCCTGGGAACAGCCTCCCATCCCACACGTGGGGAGAGCAGCAGGATGTTCCTCCAAGGCCATCCCTGTATCTTTTGGCCTGGCTGCAGGGCCCAGCTGTGTCTCCTCCCCTCCCTGGGGCTCTCCCTGCTCCAAAGGGCCCTCAAACGGCCTGGATTTCGGGGTTTAGGGCTGGCTGGGGCTGAGGATTCCTGACAGGGATGTGAAATCTCTCCAGGGGCTGTGGCTGTGCCACCCAGCTGAGCTCTGGGCATGGGAATTGGTGGCATTCCTGGTTCTGCCCTGCTGGAGAGCTGGAGGGGCACAGGGTGTGCTCTCCACTGCACAGCACCACGTTCCCAAATCCCTCCAGCAAAGGCAGCTCAGGGCCTTGTCCCCAACTCCTCAGTTGGCTGCTCTGTGCTTGTGTCCCAGTCCCTTCCTGGGGACCGTTTCCCACTTGGTTTAAATCCCTGGAGGTTTCTCAAGGAGTTGCAGTTCCCTCTTGGGCCAGGGGCAGTTCTGAGCTGTCCCTCTCGCTTTGGGAAGTTGCTCTTCCCAAAATCTTTGCCTGCTGGAAGCTGACAAATGCCACGGGCAGCTGCTCCAGCCCCCCCAGAGCCAGGCAGGGCTCACCAGCTTGTTCCCAGCTCATCTGAATTAACAGAGGTGCTAATTGTGGCCTGGCAGAGCCCGGAGCAGCAGGACAGGGAGCACAGGAGCTCTGCCAGGACCTGCCCTGAGCCTTTTCCTTGTCCCTGGCAGGTTTCATCGAGGAGCCAGAGAGGAAATACTGCTTTGAGTGTGCCAGTGAGGAGCAGTGCCAGGAGTGGGTCGAGGCCCTCAAACGAGCCAGGTGGGAAGAGCTGTGGGAGCTCTGTGGTTTCCTGGGAGCAGCCTGGGGGCACAGTGGTTGTCTCCTCCCAGACAAGCTTCCCTCCAGCCCTAAAGAGCAGGTGGAGGTGTCCCACACCCTCCTGTGCTCAGCAGGGTCTGTGCCTGTCTTGCAGCTATGAGTTCCTGAGGAGGAGCTTGATCTTCTACCGGAACGAGATCCAGAAAATGACAGGGAAGGTGAGTGAGGCCCTGGGGGTCGGGGGGTGACTGAGCAGGGTTTGGGGGCTCGGGGTGGTGCTGCCAGTCCTGCCCAGGCTGTTGGATCTGGAAGGAGCTCCCATGGCATCTCCACAGGCCTGAGCCCCTTCCTGTGCCACTCCAAGCCCTGGACATGCCCTTTGCAGTGCTGGAGTGGCCCAAGGCTTGGAGCTGGGCAGGCCTGGCTGCTCTCCTGGCACTCTCTGGGAGAGTTCACCCCCAGCCCTGGCCACATCCAGGGCTCTGGGGGTGGAGATGCTGCTCCCAGCCTGCCAGGCCCCTCAGAGCATCCCTGCTCTGGTGGCTGTGACTGCTGTGCCAGCAGGGACTGGCACATGGCCCTTGTCACCCTCTGTGTCCTGTGCCCTCCCCAGGGGCTGCTGGGCTCCTGCAGCCCTTGCTGTGCCCCTGAGTGGTGCCCCCTGTGCCCCCCTGCAGGACCCCCTGGAGCAGTATGGCATCTCAGAGGAGGCCCGTTTCCAGCTGGGAGCACAGCAGTGATTCCCTCAGCCCGACCTGCCTGGCAAGGACAGCAGAGCCCACAGACACCAAGGGACTTCTTTTATTTATTACCCAAATCCTTTCTGGATGGTTGTTTTTAAGGGAGCTCCTTGCACATTCCCCCTTGCCCTGGAGCTGGGGCTGTGCTGGGAGCAGCTCCCCCTGTCCTGGCACGAGCAGGGCAGGGACTGGCAGAGCTCCTGATGCCCCTGGGGCCACCCTGAGCCCCCTCCAGCCCTTCTCCTGCCTGTCCCCTTCCTGAGGGAGCTGCTGGGGCCACCTTGAGCCCCCTCCAGCCCTTCTCCTCCTGCCTGTCCCCTTCCTGAGGGAGCTGCTCAGCTTTCCTGGCTCAGGATCCTCCCTCGGTCCCCAGGGAGCCACTGGGGCTGTAAGAGGATGCTCTGCTGCATTTCTGCATTTCTTCAGGGTTAACCCCCTCCTGCCCTGCCCCCTCCTGCTCAGGCAAGGCCAGTTTGGGGGCTGATGGCTGAGCTGGTGAGCAGGGAGGAGCAGGAATGCTTCCAGTAACACTGGGAATGCTCAGCCACAGCTCCAGCTGTCAGGCAGGAGCATCATCTGCTCCTCTGTGCCAAAGGGGCAGCCACTGGCACTTGCCTTTTGGGCTCTCCTTTCCCATTCCCTGGGCAGGAGTTGGGGTTCCTGGGGGCTGGATGAAGCCCACCCTGCAGAGAACAAAGGGAACAGCCTGGCAGAGCACAGGGAGCAGGGACAGGGAGGGATCCCTGGGGGATTCTGCCCCTCTGCAGAGCCCTGGGCTGAGCTCTGCACTGATCCAGCTTCCCAGGGAGGATGGGCAGATGGAGAGCCTGGCACAGGCAGGAGCTGCTCCCTCTGCCTGGAGATTTGGGCTGGGCATTAACCCTCCCTTCCCCAAGCCAGCTTTTCTCCCCTTTGAAGGGGACAGACCAAAAAACTGTGCCAAGGTCACAGCAAGCTGCCAGGGCTGCCACCCTGGGGCTCCTGGAAGGGGAGATAAGGGCTAAGGAACAACATCCCCTCCCCACCCACTGGGGCTGTGGCTGCACAAGGAAAACCACAGGGACATGAGGGATGGAGGAGGACACTCCCCACACCCAGGGCTGCAGGACACCCCCATTCCTGACTGCCACAGCCCAGGAAAGGCCCCAGGTGACACTGGCAGAGGGCTGGTGACAGAAGGAGCAGGGTGGGGGCTTGGCCTGAGCTTTGGGGGCTGCAGCTCTGGGTGTTGTCCCCCTCAGTGACCAGCCCAGGGCCAGCAGGGTGGGCTGGAGCAGCCTCTGGGCTGGGCTCTAAGGGAACTTCTGGGGCTTTTGCTCCTTGGCTGGGAATAAATGCCCCAAAAAATAGCCCACACTGCTTTATTGGCCTGGCCTTCCCTCTTTCCCTTGTGCTGCTGGGTGCCAGGGGAGTGACAGCTGTCACTGAGGCTTTAGTTTTAATCTCCAAGCCAGGATTTTTCCCTTTCCCTTGAACCATTCCAGGTGCTGGCTCCAGAAATGACCCCCAGGAGCTGAGGGGCAGGGAGGGAGGGAGGGAGCAGAATCCAGGAGGAGTTTTGCAGACAGATGGCAGCTCCAGGGGGAGGGATTAAAAGCAGGAACACAGCAGAGCCTGGGCCAGAGGGAATTGGTGTCCTCAGATGGCTCTGAGGGGCATTTTAATCCCCAGCAGCTCTGCCTTCCCTCAGTGCAGGGACACGGGGGACCTGCTGGGGGGCAGAGCAGCTTTCACTGGGAAAAGAGACACTGGATGGGAGGATTCCCAGTTGGCACTGGGGTCACTGGAGCTGGGATGAGCAGCCAGGGGCTCCCCCAGGGCTGTTTCAGCCTCCCCCCAGCCCTGCAGCCCCACAACAGCCACAGCCAGGCTCAGCTCTGTTTGGGAACCCTTCCAGGGGCAGTTTCACCCAAACATACCCCAAACCTCGGGAATTCTGCCCCCATGGGAGCCTTTTCAGCCAACAGGTGCCACAGCTGGGCCTGGGAGCCACCTTGTAGCAGCCAATGTCACCTGAGTGTGCCTTGCAGGACTCCCTGGGCTGGTGGGCACACCTTCCACCTCGGGCACTGGGCAGAAAAGGGGCATTTTCTTTGCAAAGCCAACACTCCTTCAAGAGGCACCAATGACATTTCTGAAGTGAATGTGAAACAATTGCTGTGAAGAGTTCCAGGGGCCAGGGCAGGCCCAGCAACTCCCACCCCTCTGGGGCATGGCTGGGGTTTGGCTTTAGGGGGGGTGGAACTTGTAGACACTTGGAAATCTTCATCAACTGCTGGTGATTCACAGAGAATTGTTCTTTCTCACCCTCAGAGCTGTGAGTTTCAGCAGGAGTTGGGTCCAGGCTCCCCCAGAGCCAAGTGAAGCCATTTCTCTGTTGTACAGTGAATGTTGCCAATAAAAACCTTGTTTTAACCTTCGTGGTGCTCGGAGCTTTCGAAGCCACCAAGGGATGGTTGGAGCAGCTCAGGGGGGACCAGGTGTGTCACTGGCCACCAGCAGCTCCAGGTGCTGTCCTGCTGGTCTCCTCCCCCAGGCAGAGAAGGCACCATCATCCCCTGGAGCAGGAGCAGGGCCTGGGGAAGGTGCCAGCTGGGGGTGGCTCCACGATGGGCTTTGGAGAGGATTCCTCATAGGGTTGGTTGGGAGGGACCTCTAAAGCCCCTCTAGGCCAACCAAGGTGTTTGGTGATGGGGCCAAAGCAGGAGTTCTGGTGACAAACTGGGAGGGGCTGGGGCTGTGTCTTGTTCTAAGAACCCTCCAGTGAATCAGCTCAGGAAGTTTCATGGCTCTGACATTTAAATCCATGCCCTGGCTGACGGTGGGCTTGTCCTGCTGGTGACACGGGAATGTCACTTGGGAATCACAGGATCCTTTAGGCTGGAAAAGATCTGAGTCCAACCACTGACCCAGCACTGCCAAGGCCACCCCAGCCATGTCCCCAAGTGCCACAGCCACGTTGTTTGAACATTCCCAAGGATGGGGACTCCAGCACAGCCCAGGCAGCCCCTTCCAAGGCCTGGGCACCTTTCCAGGAAGGGATTTTCCCAATATCCAACCTAAACCTCCCCTGGCCCAGCCTGAGGCCATTCCCTCTCCTCCTGTCCCTGTCCCCTGGGAGCAGAGCCTGATCCCCCCCAGCTCCCCCCTCCTGGCAGGGATTTGCAGAGCCAGAAGGTCCCCCCTGAGCCTCCTTTTCTCCAGGCTGCGCCCCCCCAGACCCCTCAGCCCCTCCTGGAGCTCCAACCCCTTTTCCAGCTCCCTTCCCTTCCCTGGACATGCTCCAGCCCCCGAGAGCTGAGGGTGCTCCCAAATCCCATCCCAGGGGACTTCCAGGCCCTGCTGCCCCAGTGAAACTCCACAAGAGCTCGGTGTATTAAAATACAGACACTTTAATATAAAGACCAAACTTCAAAGCATCATTTCAATTACAAATCAAGGGGAAAGACACAAGAAATGAAGTGGAGGGAGGGGAGCAAAAACTAACTCTTACATTGTGGAGAATTAGAAAGGCAGGGTGGAAATATATATATTATACATACATATATACACACCAGAATTCACACTATTTCTATGGAGGAATGAAAGGAATGACAGGACAACTTACCAGTATAAAATAACAAAACCAACCAACCAAAAAAAAATAAGAAAAAAAAAAGATAAATTAGGGGAAGTTTGAATTTTAAATAATTCGGTTTAATAGGCTAAATTATATAAACTAATTCCTATTCACTAGGAAACATCCCATATCACTGTCCTAAGAAAATGGGTTTTTCAAAAAAAAAATCCATTGACAAACGGATTTTTATTAGTAGTTAAAAGTTTACTAATCAATTCCTGAGCAACAGCAACCTCATCCTCTACTGCTTTCCCCATCCCAGTCCCACTCAGCGAGGGCAGGTTCTCACTCCTCCAAGGGGTTAAGTAGAACAGAGACCTAAAAAGTTGGGCTTTGATTGGAAATCCATCACTCCAAAGATTAAAGGGTTAAAAAAGCCAAGCAGGATGGATCGACCCACTGCACCTTCTCCTCCAGAACTCCAGAGATGAGACCTTTTCAACAATGATGTGACTGCACCAGAAAAGCCACCAGGTGGACCTGGAGAAAGCCAAAGGGTCACAGACCTGAGAACTTCAGGGTTAGCAGGGGCAAACTTGGGATTTTGGGTGGGATTTTGGTTTGACACCATAAAAACCTTCAGGGGCCTCTTCAGGAAGAAGGTCCCAAACAGCAAAAGCACTGGAGAAACATTTCCCAATTGTTTTAGTTTTGTCTCAGGTTGAAACCCTGAAGTTCTCACCAACAGCATCTTGTAATGCAAGATTCAGTCTAAATAGATATTTATATATTTATAATGAATAAGGATAAATAAAATATGGCACAACAACATTTAGAAACCAGAACTCAGCTTTTAGTGGAAACCTGATCCCCAAGCTACGGAAATGGAGCAAAAAAAACATAAAAGGAATTAAAAAACCCTCTTCCAAAGCAGTAAAACCTCCAATCCTCCCAGACTGGCTGCTCCCAAAACTCCAGGCATGGGAGTTTTGTTTTCCCTCAGTGCTGCAAGGATAGTTCACAAAAACACTGCCCAGGTCCTGCTCCCCAAAAAAGGGGGGTCACTCTCGTCCTCCCCTCCCAGGGCTGGCAGCTCCCAACCCTTAATCCTCTCTGTGCTTCTGGCTCAGGCAAAACAACAAACCCAGAATGTTCCATGCCAGCCCCCCGTGGGAGTTGGGACAACTCCAAGAAAAAAATGCAACGGGATCCTCGGGGGAAAAGGGTGAATTTCAGCACCAAAAGTAAATGGGTTCTGCAGGGCTGGAGCAGCCAAAGCCACCTTGGCATCAGCACCACGACAAAGCACCCAAACCTAAGGAATGGCTGATCCATGGACAGCACCCAATCCTAAGGAATGGCTGATCCATGGACAGCACCCAAAGCACCCAATCCTAAGGAATTTCCATGGGCAGCACCCAGTCCTAGGGAATGGCTCATCCATGGGCAGCACCCACTGCTGCCATGGGGACAGTGGTCCCTGTTCCCAGGGGTGCTCAGCACCAGCTCCAGCCCCAGCTGAGGAGGGAAGGAAGGGCCATGGGAAGGCTGAGCCAGGATGGGAAGCACCAGGAGCAGCTGGAGAACAAACTCCCAGAGCTGGGAGTCTCCTCTTCCAGCAACGGGCAGGACCTGGAGCAGGGCAGGGAAACAGGAGCATCCTGAGGGGACAGGTCCCACACGGCCAAAGGTGGGCCCTGAAGGAACCTGGAGGAGGAGGAAGAGGAGGAGGAGGAGGAGGAAGCACTTGCTGGCCCTCAGAGTGTGTCCCACCTGATCCTGAGCCAGGTGTTCCCTCTGCCCCCACCAGGACTCTCCTGGCCACACATTCCCTCAGCCTCTCCTCTGCCTGGACACTCCTTCAAGTGGGAAAATAATGGGTGTGGAGAGCAGACTCTGCTTTCTAAAGACACAGTCCCAGCAGGAACCAAACCACAGGCCTGGAGGCTGCCCCAGGATTCCCCAATAAAACACCACCTCCTGACAGGAAGATCCAGGGAAGGGAAGGTTGGGATGGGATGGAACGGGATGACCATGGGGAGCAAATCCAAGGGCTGTGTTTGGGGGGTGCAGGGACAGGGCAGGTCTGGCTCCTCCTGCCACTCACCTTCTGAGCCAAGGACACCATCCCAGAGCCAAGGACACCATCCCAGGTACAACTGCACAGGGAATCACAGAATGGGCTGGGCTGGAACTGACCTTCAGAGGTCATGGAGGTTGGAGACCTGACCCCAATAGGACAAGGACAGAAACCCCTCCCACAGCCCAGCAATGTTCCCGTGGCAGATGTTTCCAGATGTGATGGAAGAGCTGATCAAGCTGGAAAACCTCTGTACCCACAGGTTACAATTGCACAAGTTCCTTCCCCCAGTACTGAGCTTGACTAAAGAAAGAAGAGACTCAGCCCTTGAACCCACAGCTGGGCCAGTGTCAGGCTGAGGAGCATCAAGCCCTGGGAGTTTGGAATCCCTGGGTTCAAAAAGGGAGGAGCAGATTGATTCCCAACCAAGCAGTGCAACCTTCCAGCCCCTGTGGGTCACACCAGACCTTCCAGGCTCTCCTTCATCCCACCACTGAGTCCTGGCACAGAGGGAATCCAGCTCCCCATGCCAGGCTGAGCACAAACCAGGCACTAAGGAAGGAAAGAAAGGAGATGGAAGCACAAGGAAAATCTTTCTAATCCATCTGGTTTAGGGCGACACGAGTTCTGCTGCTGGGAGGAACCAGCTGGAGATGCTGCTCAACCCAAACCATCCCACACAGGGGGATGTGCTGCACCCCCTGGTGCTCCCCCTCCTCTCCCTGAGAGGTGCAGATGTTCCAGCACCGTGGCTGTCCAGGCTGACCCACCCTGCTCCTCCAGGACCCAGCGAGGCGATGGTGGGACACTTGGCCATCCCCACTGTGCCACAGCCCAGCTCAGGACCAGCAGCACCAGCCCCTCCAGCCCCCAGCAGTGTTTCCCCCTCTCTCCCTCAGCACTGGCTGCTGGAAGAATTGATTTGATCTGCAGCAAATCCCAAATGCAGGTCCAGAGAGCCAGAGGCAGCCAATCCCCCCCAAAAAATGAAGATCCCACGCAAGGCTTGTTCCTCCAGGCTGACATTCAGCAGCAGCAGGGCCAGGTTTGCCTCAAGACAACACTCAGGAAGTTGCAGATTTCTGTTCTGGCCCTGAGCTGTGTTTCAGCTTCCTGCTGAGCCCCTGGCTGGCAGCAGAGCTGTGGAGGAGAGGGAATGTGGGACAGGCACGGAGTGACTGGCCCCAGCCCTGGCAGGATGTGGTCACAGAGAAGGAATTCTTCTTTCCGGCTCTGATGACTCCAAAGCATCTCCAATTATTGCAAACAGGTCTCAGGCTCTGGCTGGGTCAGGGGGTCGTGGGCCTGGAGCCACATGGATGAGATCCCACCAGCCCAAAGCTCGGCCTTCAGCAAGGAAAAAGCTCTTCCCAATTTGCAGATGGAGGAGAAACAAGTTGGGCTCTGAGCCCTGGGGGTCCTTCCCAGCTCAGGATATTCTGGGATTCCACAATTCTGAGCTGAACTTGCAAAGCCATGAAAGATCAGGGAGGGGGAAGACAAAAACAGGGACCTCTTGGCAATGACATCAGTGCCACCCCTGCCCTCCTGGTTCCCACCTCAGCTCTGCCCTGCCAGGCACCCCCTTTCCAGAAGCTCTGGAAGCCCATCCTGGCATCAGGAGCAGGTGCAGTGACAGAGCATGGCTGGGAAAGGTGCCAGGTGTGGGGGAAGCCAGGGCAGCTTCCAGCAGTGTGGGCTGCCAGGCTGGCACCAGCAGGGCACTGGGATGGCACCAGCAGGGCACTGGGATGGCACCAGTGATGGGGCAGGGGGAGGCTCAGCAGCTCAGAGCAGACTGGATCCCCTTCCAGCTCATCCCTGGGCCTTCCCAGATGATCCCAGACAGTCACAAAGTTCAGGACACTGTGGATTTGGGATGGCTCAGTGACAGCTCCAGGGGTTGTGCTGCCCCTTCCAACATGGACCAAGCTTTGCCCAGCACGCCTGGCCCAGGTGACACCGAGGGACACGGGGGGATTTGCTTTCCCAGAGCACCCTCTGGAGAGCAGAGCACCAACTCCTCACCCAGGGCCATGGAATGACAGAATTATTTAGGTTGGAAAGAGTTTTGGGATCACAGAGTCCCACTGTGAACAGCCACTGCCAAGGCCACCCCTCCTGCACATCTGTCCTGCTCCCACACCCCACCTCCAGGGATGTTGTGAACATCAGGGCAAGGAGAGTCATCCCCACAGCAAGGATCTGTCCATGCTCTTCATCCAGGGAGTGCCAGGGCAATCCAGGGTGATCTCAGTGCTGGGAAGCACAGGGGGATCCACAGAATCCATGGATTGGTTCCTTCTCCATCAGCACCTCCACAATGTCCTGTGACTGCCTCGGGCACGAGCCCAGCTGAGCCTTCCCCACATGGGACAAGGGATGGGGGCCGAGTCCTCCTGCTGGTCCCTGGGCTCTGGGGTGGAGGGGACACAGGAGCTCCAAGGATCACCATATCCTGGTCCTTTCCAGAGAAGGATCCCATAAAATGGGGGTGATGAAAGGCCTCTCCTGGTGTTTGCTCATCTCTCTCACCGGAGATACAAACGATGGGGGGGATGTCATTAATTAAGGCTGCTGCCCCTCCACTAATCACTCATTTAAAGCCTCCAGAGGCTCCAGCACTCTGCTGTGTGCTGGGAAAGACACTGGAGCTGCCCAGCCTCCAGCTGCAAAACATCTGGGTTCCTCTGTCCTCCTGAATTCCAGGACACCACCTTTGGCTCCCACCAGAGGCCACTGGATGTTCCTCACTCTGCCCTCAGAGCTGCCCTTAGCCAGGTTTCCCTGGAGCTGCCAGGCCCTCAGCAGGAGCACCACTGTCCTGTCCTGTCCCTCCCACACAGCAGAAAACACTCCCAAACGCCCCAAATTCCCCAAATCCCAGGGCTGTCCCTCCCTCCCCTCCCTCTGCAGTGAGTTAAGGCGGCACAGTCGGATCCCCAGCTGGCACACAGAGCCTGCCCGTGGAAGACACACTCAGGAACCAACAAAATCACTGCTCTTGTCCTAAACCTCTCCTAGGATTGTCCTTTAAGCACAGCATTGCCACCCTCCTCCTGCAGCCAGGCAGCAGGAGGGCACAGGAGGGCAGAGGGAGCTCAGCCAGCCCAGGAGGGGTTGGTGGCCCTGGGATGCTCCGAGGGCTGCTCAGACCCAAAGCCTGATTGCTGGAGGTGGGAGAGTCCCCAGGGAGCACAGGAGGGATTTAAGGACACAGAGCACCAGGGCCAGCAGGGAGGTGTCTCCCAAAGCCTAAATGTGGGGTTTTTATGCAGTCATTTCACTGTTGCAATCCCCCTTCCACTGCAGTTCCATTGGTGCTTGGCCCAGCCTGATTCCCACTGAATGCATCCTCCTCCTCACTCCAATAAATAAGCTTCTACAAGCCCAACTGTGCATTGTACCACCGAAAAACGAAATAAAACAGCTGAAATCGATACTTTTGTCACCACATCTCCACAAAAGCAGCCTTTTGGAGGCTCTTCCTGTACAGGGGACACCAAGTCACGACACGAGGCACTGCCCCAGGGGCAGCAGAGCCAGGCAGGGCAGGGTGTTTTTGTGAACTACCATGGAGAGCCACTGAAAGCACGGGGAACACGACAGCCAAAATGCACTTGGTCAGGAAATGGCCACAGCTCAGCCTGGAGGGAGTGTCAAGTATCAAAAGCCCAGCCCCAAAGCCACGGTGTGCCCCGACCCAGAGCAGCAGGCTCAGAGGATGTGCCACCTGCAGCAGGGCAGGAGCACAGGGGTCAGGCTGCCCAAGGGGCAACCCCAGGGATGGCACAGCCCCTAAGCAGGTCTGGCTACCAAAATTCACAGTGACCTGAGTGCCACCAGGGGAGGGGACAGCACGTGGATTGTGCCCCAGCTGTGCCCTGGGGCTCTGCTTTGCCACGGGCACAACTCAAACCACCCAGCTGGCTCTGCCCAAAGGGGCTGCCAGGGAGAGCTCCTCCCTCTGTGCCCACTCTGCTGCCAGCCAGGGGGTTTGGGGACATGGGCAGGGGAATAAATAACTGCAGACCTTCCCCCAGCCTGCAGAGGAGCACCAAGGGGCAGAGCCCAGGCACAGTTCTGACGGAGGAAATAGCACCGAGGAGGCTCTTGGACAGCTCTGCTGGTGTGCCAGTCCTGTGGTTAATTCAGAGAATTGAACAAGAACTCGGGTTTAGGAGTCTAGGTGGAATAAAATAAGTCCCAATTGGTTTCACTTTAAAAAAAAGATAAATACTTTCTCTAAACTATCAACAATACAAACTGGAGCTTTAAGCATTTCTTTTGCCTTTTCTTTCTTTTTTTGCCTTTTTTTCTTTCCTTTTTTTTGTCATTTTTAACTCAGATTCACAGTAAATGTTTGCTCTGTTGTTTAGGTCTTTTTATGGTTTTTATTTTGTCCAGTAGTAAGAGTAGAAACCCCTGCACAGGCCAGGTGAGCACCTTTCAGTGGAAGCCGAGTGAAGTTGGTCCACGTTGTCCTTGCATAGGTCACATTGGGTTGAGGTAGAAATCCTAGTTACCTGCACAACAGGAGGAGAGGAAGAGACTCATCTAAATAAACACAAGACCACAATCTGCTGCCTTAGATGTGACAATCAATCCTACACTGCTCCAGGAACCTCCTCAGCCAGCAGAGGTGGAGCAGCTCCTGGCCCAGTCCCAGTTAGAGGAAGGGATGGGTGTCCCAGGAGAATCCAGGGGACACAGGGCCCCTCCACTGGGGAAATCTTTTGAGTTCTGTCCTGTGGGACTCATCTCCAGGGAGGGAATATTCAACTTTTTCTAGCACATNGTCTTTTGAGCTGGGACTGATCTCCAGGGTGGGGAAGGAAGTATTTCCCCCCTCAATATTCAACTTTTTCTAGCACATTGATCTGCTTTGGAGTTTTTATCACCAGGAGGGAGAAACACTGTGAATTCCAGACTGGTTTGGGTTGGAAGGGACCTTAAAGATCACCCAGTCTCACCCCTGCCATGGGCAGGGACACGTTTCACTAGCCCAGCTTGCTCCAACCTGGCCTTGGACACTTCCAGAGATGGGGCATCCTCTGGGAAATCCATTCCAGGCCTCCCCAACCTCACAGGGTGGAATTCCTTCCCAATATGCCACCTAAGCCTCTCTTCTGGCAGTGGGAAGCCATTCCCCCTTGTCCCCAGTCCCTCTCCAGCTCTCCTGGAGCCCCTTCAGGCCCTGCAAGGGGCTCTCAGGTCTCCCAGAGCCTTCTCTGCTCCAGGTGAGCCCCCCCAGCTCTCCCAGTCTGGTTTCAGAGTTGAGAAGCAAAGCAGGTTATTTCAGCCCCCAGTCCCAAATTCCAGGCTTGGCTCACCAAGGACTGAGCCCAGGCTCTCCCTCCAGAGCCACTGCCACTGCTCAAACACCTGAGGAGTGTCCTGGAGCCACAGGGGACAGGACCAGCCCCCAGTTCTGCTCCTCAGCCCAGCTCTGCCATCCACCTACTCCTCCCCACAAGTCCTTTTTGTGCCTGGTCTGTTTTCCTGAGCACCTTCCAGTGACAGGGACCATCACAGGGATGGATTGGGAGCCCAGTCCAGCACAGCCTGAGACCCAGGGGGTTTCAAGAGGCTCTCCCTGGACAGACCCTCCTCACCATCCCCATCCTGTCTCTTCCAAGCCCTTCCTCAGCCTCCCTGTCCCTGCAGGCAAGGACAGAGGGAATACTTACGTTCCTCCCCAAAACCTAAGGAGGCTTTGTGGTGCCTGTGGAGCAGTTGGATGAGGAAGACACTCCACACAAAGCACAGAGAACTTCTCAGGTATTTTGTAATTGAGTTTTATAAGCAGCAAAGAGAGTTCAACCCCATCCCAGGGCACAGCAACAACAGCACAGACCTACAGGACAGCACGGGGCAAGCACGAGGTGTTTGCCAGGCAGGATGCCCCCCATGAACCACAGCACCCAGCCCTGTGGGGGCACATTTTGTTCTGGAGCTGCTCTAGACACAGTGCAATACCTGCTCCTGGAAAAGTGGGGCAGGCTGTGGAATCCCTACAGAGCAGGGAGAGCACCCTGTGTTCCCATCCACAGGGTACCCAGGGCTTGGAGCACCCCCAGAGCCCCTTCCTGGCAGCCCTGAAGTGCCAGGGCAGTGCCAGCCCTCGTGTGCCACCTGATCTCAGCAGGGCAGGGACACTGAGTGCACTGCAAGGCCAGGGAATTTGCTCTCCAAGGAAAGGTGCAGCTTGGAACCCGGAGATTTGGGATTCTGTGAGTGCCCAGAGCAGCTCCTGGTACCACAACAGCCCCAAAGTGACACCATCAGACAGGGGTACACTGTGGCATGGCCAACAACACCCTAACCCCAGTGAAAACACCCATTCCCCCCTCACTGCTGAGCCCTGCAAACACACACACTGCCAGGATGCAATCCCAACAATCCTGAGATTCCCCCCCTTGGGCATCCCTGTCGGGAAATCCTCACTCCCAGAGCACAGAGAGGCCACACTGCCCAGCCCTGCCACCACCACGAGGTCTGCTGCCCACATTTCACACTTGCACTCCCACATTTCAGGGGGGTTTTCCCCATTTTGGAGGTTTCTTCCCCCATTTTAGGTTTCTTTCTCTGTTTTGGAGGATTTGAAGGATTATTCCCACATTTTAGAGGTTTCTTCCCATATTAGAGGATTCTTGCCCCATTTTAGAGATCTTTTTTACCCTATTTTAGATGTTTCCCCCCTGAGAGAGGCTCTTTTATCTATTTTAGAGGTCTCTTCCTCCATTTCAGAGGTTTTTTCCCCACTTTAGAGGACTCTCCCCTCATTTTAGAGGATTCTTCCCCTGTTTAGAGGGGTTTCCCCATTTTAGAGGATACTCCCCAATTTAGAGGCTTCTTTCCCCATTTAAGAGGTTTTTCTCCATTTTAGAGAATTCTTCCTCTGTTTTAGAAGTTTCTTTCCCCATGTTAGAGGATTCTTCCCCACTTTAGAGGATTTCTCCCCATTTTAGGGGCTTCTTCCCCCATTTTACATGATTCATCCCCATTTTACAGGACTCTTCCCATTTTAGAGGTTTCTTCCCTCATTTTACAGGATTCATCTCTATTTTAGGGGCTTCTTCCCCCATTTTACATGATTCATCCCCATTTTAGAGGATTTCCCCCTAATTTTGGGGCTTNGCCACCTGATCCCAGCAGGGCAGGGACACTGAGTGCACTGCAAGGCCAGGGAATTCGCTCTCCAAGGAAAGGTGCAGCCTGGAACCCAGAGATTTGGGATTCTGTGAGTGCCCAGAGCAGCTCCTGGTACCACAACAGCCCCAAAGTGACACCATCAGACAGGGGTACACTGTGGCATGGCCAACAACACCCTAACCCCAGTGAAAACACCCATTCCCCCCTCACTGCTGAGCCCTGCAAACACACACACTGCCAGGATGCAATCCCAACAATCCTGAGATTCCCCCCCTTGGGCATCCCTGTCGGGAAATCCTCACTCCCAGAGCACAGAGAGGCCACACTGCCCAGCCCTGCCACCACCACGAGGTCTGCTGCCCACATTTCACACTTGCACTCCCACATTTCAGGGGGGTTTTCCCCATTTTGGAGGTTTCTTCCCCCATTTTAGGTTTCTTTCTCTGTTTTGGAGGATTTGAAGGATTATTCCCACATTTTAGAGGTTTCTTCCCATATTAGAGGATTCTTGCCCCATTTTAGAGATCTTTTTTACCCTATTTTAGATGTTTCCCCCCTGAGAGAGGCTCTTTTATCTATTTTAGAGGTCTCTTCCTCCATTTCAGAGGTTTTTTCCCCACTTTAGAGGACTCTCCCCTCATTTTAGAGGATTCTTCCCCTGTTTAGAGGGGTTTCCCCATTTTAGAGGATACTCCCCAATTTAGAGGCTTCTTTCCCCATTTAAGAGGTTTTTCTCCATTTTAGAGAATTCTTCCTCTGTTTTAGAAGTTTCTTTCCCCATGTTAGAGGATTCTTCCCCACTTTAGAGGATTTCTCCCCATTTTAGGGGCTTCTTCCCCCATTTTACATGATTCATCCCCATTTTACAGGACTCTTCCCATTTTAGAGGTTTCTTCCCTCATTTTACAGGATTCATCTCTATTTTAGGGGCTTCTTCCCCCATTTTACATGATTCATCCCCATTTTAGAGGATTTCCCCCTAATTTTGGGGCTTCTTCCCCCAATTTAGAGGATTCATCCCCACTTTAGAGGATTTCCCCCCTGTTTTACAGGACTCTTCCCATTTTAGAGGTTTCTTCTCTCATTTTACAAGATTCATGCACATTTTAGGGGCTTCTTCCCCCATTTTAGGGGTTTCCCCCCAGTTTTACAGGACTCTTCCCATTTTAGAGGCTTCTTCTCTCGTTTTACAGGATCCATCCCCCTTTTACAGGATTTCACCCCATTTTACAAGACTCATCCCCCTTTTAGAGGATTTCCCCCCATTTTTGGGGCTTCTTCCCCCATTTTTGGGGCTTCTTCCCCCATTTTAGAGGATTTCACCCCATTTTAGAGGTTTCTCCCCCCCTTTCACAGGACCCATCCCCTTTTCCAGCTCCCTCTCTCCCCACTCCCCACTCCTCACCCCCCCAACGCTCCCCCCCCGTTCTGCCCCCGGCCTTACCTTGCCAAGCCATCCCCTGGGGGGGGGTTGGAGCTTTAAGCCAGGCTTAACTTTTACCTGGGCTTGACCCCCGGGAGGTGCGAGGCCAGGGGGGGCTGCACGCCCAGGGTGACCCACATGGGGGTGGCCCCGGGGGGCACGCGGNGCTCCCACTGATTTATTCTGTTTTCCTCAGGGAGTGCCAATCCAATACCTGGTCTTGGAAGACACCGATGAAGTTCTAACCCTGGTGGAAGATAAGAACAAGGTCAAACAAATACAGGAGGAGGAAGAGGAGGAGGAGGAGGAGGTGGAGGAGGAGGAGGAGGAGGGGAGGAAGGGCTCTCCAGGTGGGAGGGCCGGCAGGTTCTGCAGGAGCTCAGGGTTAGGGGCGAGCAGGGGAGGAGGGGGAGGCAAGGCAATGTTAGGGGAGGGGTGGAACACGGATTGCAGCGGAGCTCTGTGCAGGTGCTGAGCTCTGGGCTCGCTGGCTGGGGCTAAATTAGAGGCAGAGGGGGGGAAGGATGAGGATGAGGTGCTGGCAGCAGCCTGCAGAGGGTTTAAGCTCAGCACTGTGCTGCTAGAGACAGCACTGCTGCTGAAACTGGCTCCGAATTGATGAGGAGAGGAGGCAGAAGGCACCGCGTGGTTAAAAATACCTGCAAACAGGAGAGAAAAACTCAGCTTCAACACACGGCCTTTGTACAGTCTCAAAGTGACAAGAGAAACAAACGAAAACCAAACAAACAAAGGCAAAAGAAAAACAAAAAGCAAAATTATAATAGTTCCAGCCCCACACAAAAATATGCAGCGTGAGAAGGCAGCAAGCAATGGGAGATAATGGTGCAGGCCAGGAGGTACAAAAGAGTGCACTTACCTTGCCTACTGCCACCCTCTAAATGGCACGAGGGGAAATGGTGAGCCCCAAGAACTGTCAGTTCTAAAGCACACGGGCAGGGCTGGGGTGGGATTGTGTGGTCTTTAGAGCTGGTTATCTGGAGCCTCAAAGTGCTGCTCTTGCCTGCCCACCCTCCTGCTCCCCCACGTACAGGGCAGCAGGGGGGGAGGTGGAATTGCAGCAAATCTACACGTGCTGAGAGATGGGAGAGTTAGGATTTCCCGACACGGTGCCTGAAGGATCATGGACAGGTAAGAAAAACCACCCTGGACACTTGGAAATGGCAGGTCCAGCCTAAGGTTCTGGTCCTGTGGGCCAGCAAAGCCAAGCTGTGCAGCACCCCAGAAGTGCAAGGGGCACATGGCATTGCCCTGCCCGGCCCAGAAACGCTCTCCGTGTCCAGCCAAGAGCCAGAATCACCACACGACTCCCCAACACCATCTCCTCTGATGTTCTGCTCCTCCTGGGTCACGCTAAATCCATCCAAGGCCTAATCCCACCCTTCACTCAGGTTCACAAGATCCTTCACTTGGCACCACCACAAGTGACATCTGTTACCTGCAGTCAGACCCAAGACGGTTCCAACACAGCAACACCTGACCAAGCACACATTAGCAATCACAAAGGCTGGGTGTATTGGTTCATTAAGGTGATACAACAAGCTCATCGAGCAGCCAAAGCTCATGAGATTTCACTGGGGGGGACTGAACCCGTCCTAGCAATTCCAAGACAGAGAGGAGACTGCTCATGTGGGACAGATCTGCTTCACATCCTGGAGAAATGAAAGGGTTTCAGCCCTGGAGAGGCAGCGTCAGACTTTCCTTCAGGCCCTGTCTTAGACCAGAGAAAGAGTTCTGCCTACCTCCAACTGTTCCACCTGTAACCCCAGGAGAGAAGTTCCCCATAGTGTGAGAATTAGTCAGTCTGGTTGCAGCTGATGACACGTGGACCAGACTGGCAGCAGCTGGCATGGAATTAAATAAGGACTGCAAGACTGAGGAGTTTGTCACCGAGTTGAGGTTTGCTTGCAAGGCCATGGGGCCGAGGGGGAACTGCGATCCAGTGGTCAGAGTGTTGAGGAAGGGGTGGTGCGTGGGCACAGAGGACGCCGGGTTGCCTGCTGAGGAAACAGCAGTAGAAAGGCTTTTACCATTCAGAAGGCCACCAGACGAGACAGCAGCAGAAATGAAAAGGTTGTGGCCGTTTTTGAACTCCACCTCTCGGTCCCTTCCCTTGCCGACCTTCCCGTTGTGCTGCAGGGGGTTCTTCTCCGAGGAGCCCCCCGAGCGGCCGCCCCCGTCGCCCAGCTCTTTGCCCTTGGCCCCCGGGCGAGCCAGCTCTTCCCCCTTGGCACCCCCCAGCCCTTCCAGCTGCCTCTTGGTCAGGAACAGGTTCGTGTCGGACACGGCCACGTCTTTGCCCCGCTGGGAAGGGAAGCCCAAGGAGCAGTTGGGAGCGGCCCCGTCCTGAGCCTTGTGGGCGAGGGAGGCGCCGTCCATGAAGTTGTGCAGACCCAGCTCAGCCGAGAGGCCCCCGTTGTAGGTGGTGAAGCCGTTGGAGGGGTTGGTGCCAGGGCTGAGCCCGTCCGAGGGCACGGCCATGCCCTTCCTGGGGTGGGCAGTGCCCTTGGCACCGTCCAGGCTCTCCTCGGAGGGCGGCCTGAAGGCAAACAGCGAGGTCTGGCCCAGGGCCGAGGCCGATTGCAGGGGGCTGTCGGCGGGTTTGGTCAGGTTGATGTCCGAGATCGGTGAGAAGGTCGATTTCCATTTGCTGCTGTTGATGTTCTCGGTGCTCTGGGCTGGTTTCCTCCCGTTCAAGGGGCCACCTGGGGTGGGGGGAGATTTAGAAGGGTCAAAAACCAGCACTCACTGGATGTGCTCCCTGAGAACAGGGTGGGATGGAACCAGGGAATCGCTGAGGTTGGAAAACACCTTTAAGATCATCAAATCCAGCCCAGCAGGGTCACCACTAACCATGTCCCCAAGTGCCACGTCCACCTGTGGTTTGAACACTCCCAGGGATGGGGACTCCCCCACTGCCCTGAGCAGCCCCTTCCAGAGCTTTACAAACCCTTCAGTGAAGAAATTTTCCCAATATCCAACCTAAACCTCCCCTGGCCCAGCCTGAGGTTGTTCCCTCTCCTCCTGCCCCTGTCCCCTGGGAGCAGAGCCTGATCCTCCCCAGCCCCCCCCTCCTTGCAGGGACTTGCAGAGCCAGAAGGTCCCCCCTGAACCTCCTTTTCTCCAGGCTGAGCCCCCCCAGCCTCTCCTGGAGCTCCAACCCCTTCTCCAGTTTCATTCCCTTCTCTGGGAAACATCCACATTTTTATCTGTCAACGCCCATATTTTATCAGCCTGATCCAAAGGCAGAAATATTTGTGAAATCACCTAAAAACCTTTAGTTTGAATGCTCTGAAAATGCCTGAGAATGTTGATCTACCTATTCCTCAGATTTTGTCCTACAGATCCCTCCCCAAACCCTGAGTCAGTGAAAACACTGGTCAGACCTTTGGTGACAGAAAGAAGTGACCCAAAATATGTAATTATTGACCACCTGTCTGAATTCTAATTAAGAGCTTCACTCTGCCCAGCAGCAGAGAGGAACCTGCAACAACCACCCCCAAGCCCAACCACCCCACAACCAACTCACCATTTTCAACAGTCTTCTGTGGAGATTTGCTTTCCAATGATATTGTGGCAATTTTCCTCTCAATTCTAGTGAGAAAATAAAAAGGTTATAGCACTCCTTGCAGACCTGCTGTTGCACATTTCCCATCACAACCTGCCTTCCTTGTGACCAGAGCACACAGACCAGGCCAGCCAGGTGAGTGTTACCAAAGGAACTTCAGAGCACCACAAAACCCACCACAAATGTTATGAGCTGTTGCAGAATTATTGCTCTTTTACAAGATTAGTGCCTGTTCAGAGGACTTTATTGTTGTTTGTCTTTCCCAAGGTGCAGAACCACATTTCTACAGTGGTTTCTTTACATGGAGCCATAGGATGGTTTGGGTGGGAAGGGACCTTAAAGTTCCTCTCATTCCAACCCCTGCCATGGGCAGGGACACCTTCCACCAGCCCAGGATGCTCCAACCTGCCCTTGGACACCTCCAGGGATGGGGCAGCCACAGCTTCTCTGCCCAACCTGTGCCAGGGCCTGCCCACCCTCAGAGGGAACAATTCCTTCCCAATATTCCATCTCATCCAGGCAGTTTAAAGCCAATTGATTTTCATGGCAACACACCAATAGTTTGGGGCAGAAAGCAAAGAATTTGGAACAAAGCTTCCAAGTGGGAGGAAGTGGGAGACACATCCCTAGGGATCACTCAGAGCCTCAGTGCTCCTCCGAGGCAACACAGGGAATAAATCATAGAACCACGAAATATCCCAAGTTAGAAGGGACCCCCAAGGACCATCCAGTCCAACCCCTGGCCCTGCACAGACACCCCAACAATCCCACCCTGTCCCCCAGAGTGTTGTCCAAACCCTCCTGGAGCTCTGGCAGCCTTGGGGCCGTGCCCACTGCCCTGGGGAGCCTGGGCAGTGCCCACCACCCTCTGGGGGAAGAACCTTTTCCCAATATCCATCCCAGCCCCCCTGGCACAGCCCCAGCCCCAGCCCTTCCCTGGGTCCTGTCCCTGGTCCCAGAGCAGAGCTCAGCCCCTGCCCCTCCATCTCCCCCTCAGGAGGAGCTGCAGCCCCCCAGGAATCCCCTATTTCTCCAAACCATTCCACACCAGTTCTCTCAGAGGCCACACCCTGCCAGCCTTGCACACACATCAGCAGAGGGTTCCCACATTCAAATTCTGCTGCCTCAACACCTTCCCTGTTCACAGCCAGCAAAGTGGCTTGGGATAATGGAATGGGTGTCCAACCATGGGAACAAAGAGCCCTTGACACACCCCTCTGGTTCAGGGCAGTGTTCTCAGCTCAGAGGGATGTCCTGGTGGGGCTGTGCCTGGGCATTCACCTGCTGCTATTGTGCTCATCCTCAGAGCCCTGCTCGTCATCCGAAGTCAGGGGGGAGTAATGGACACCGTTGGTCTGAACCAGGGGCTTCTCCTTTTTCAGCACGGGGGGCTGGTCATTGTCCTGGTAAGGAACAGGAGAGTTCTTCAGGGAGTTTTCAGGAGAGGAAATGGCTGTTATTTCTAAGGGCTGGTTAATGTTATTGACCTGGGCAAGAAGGAAAGAAAGGAGTTACAGATGAGAGAGTCCCTTCAGAAACAAGGCATCTCTTAAGGATATTAAAGGCAGGCTTAACTTGCTCTAGGACATGCAACAGCTGCTTGTTTTAGCTCTGCTGGGGTTATATTCCCCCTCCTGCACTAGAACATGGGGTGAAAGCTGAAACACAGCTTGGAGAAACAGCGACTTTTCACTCTTTGATTTCCTGTTTCAAGGCAGAAATGAAGATGGGGATAATCCTCCTCTTTCCAAACTGCACTGCAGGATCACACGAGCACAGCTCCATAACTGGCTTCATTAGCAAGGATGCCATATGCTTCTGGCACTCTTGGGCTGTTTAGTCAATCTTAGTCGAAACTATTTTCAAAATATTGAATCTACAGCCTAAATATCAACTGCACTGCAGAAACAAGCTCTTTGTCATAAAGGAAGAGCCTATTTTTAACTTTTGCTGCTCTGACAGCACAGAACTCCTTCAAGATGTTCTGCCTGGGTAGAAACCGTTCCCCAACTTCACAGCAATTCCCAAAGGGTCCCCCCCCAATCCCACCTCCAGCAGAACAGCCTTGACCCCAAGAGCATTCCCCAGGGCTCTCACCATGGAGTTGATGTTGAGGGGTGACCCCGAGGGCTGCGTAAAGAGCCCCGAGACGGCCGGGAGGGGTTTGCGTTTCGGGGACACGCCGGAGGTGCCGCTGACATTGCCCGACCTCTTCCTCCGGCCCCGCTTCTTCCCGTCCTGCGCGTGGCCCTGGCCGAGCTCCAGCCGAGCGCCCGCGGGCCCCGGGCTGTGCTTGCTGGAAGGGGATTGTTTTACATGTCCTGTATTAGGAGAGATTGTAAAGATGATTCTTCTCTTGGCCTCGTTCTCAGGATCTGAAAACGCTGCATCACGCTGAAGGTCCCCCTTGGTTCCTTCGGCAAAGATCTTCTGAGCATCTGCAAACTGCAAAACCCCTACCAGGCTCTGGGCAGGGCCACTCAGCCTGGGGCTCGCTGAGTGCTGCTGGCCAGGGGAGTTCTGCCCAGAGTTCCTCGACTGCATCATTAGCAAAGGATGTTGTGGAGTGGAACTCCGAGACCCTACAGAGTTAAACAGGCTCCCGGAGTCGTCCAGAGCTGCCTGATCAACACTATGGTTAAGATGGGCTGGGCTGTTTGTAAGATTTCCATTGACTGCCACGGAGCCAGAAGAGTAAGAAAAACCTGTTGAGAGGGAAAGTATCGATCATTGCTGGGGCTGAGCCAGAGGTCACCGTGCTGCGGGGCTGGGAGGGAGCCCAGACTCCAGCCCTGCCTGCAGGGGATCAGCCAGGCCCATGGGTTACATGGGAACACCAGGCTGTTGCTCCACAGGGCACTGAGAACGTGGCTCTGGGGGCTCAGGGGCCACTCTGGGCTCAGGGACTTTCACTGCTCTGCTGCCAGTCCAGGAGAATCCGTGTGTTATATGGAGGGATCCTACACTCCTCTTCCCAGTTTCAGCGGAATTCAAGTGTAGGTTTGGTTTGAACTATTGCACCTTTGGAAATCAGGGCTCCTCTGCTCTCAACTCCTTCCTTTCATCAAGGAAATCGATGGCCAAGCTCAGTCTTTTCTTTCCCCAAAATAGGGCTCTGCCATGCACACTGCCCACCTCCTCAAAGCTCAACAACTTAGGAAGGGACAGGGATCTTCTGAGACTGAATGGGAGGGAGCTTGGGAAGGGAATTCAGGGTTTGTCCTGGGGGATCATAAATGGCTTTAGTGCCCAAGTAAGGCCTGGGCTCTCTACATGGAAGGGGCAGAAGGGAACATGGTAGTGGTTCACAACAGGGGGGTTTGAAACACTTCATTGGTTTTACAGAAAAGTGCAGCCAAGCCCTTTGCCAAACAGATGCTAAAGCCACCCAAGCCCCTCGGGGTGGTGAACACTGAGACAGAACCCTCTCTGCTGAGGGATCAGCTGTACCATCACTCCTGTGGGACAGAACCTCCCTCCCTGGCCCACAACACTCCCATTCCTTGAGGAGCTACAGGCACCCAGAGTTGAATTCAGAAGCAATGTCTGCCCCCAAAGGCATCCCTGTCCTCTCCCACCTGCCCTTTTCCTCCCCAGGGACCTGTGCCTTTACAACTGCTCAGGAGGCCTCTCTTTAACCTGCATCAAGAAATTCATCTGGATCTGAACAAACCCCACCACCCTGTAAAATCAAACTCCCAGAGCCAGATCACCAGCCCATGGCACAGCTGGGCAAGGTGTGTGGAGGTGGGAAGCTCTGGATCCACGTGGAGTGTACAAAAGCAATTATTTATTTAGGCACCTCCACCCAACCCTCCATGCCAGCTCCATCCAAGCTGGAGGCACATCCTGTCTCCCAGCATCACCCAGGAGTTTTGGGTCCCAGAGCACACATTCCCCCAGCACTGCCTGAAGCACCTGACCAGGAGTGCTGGGAAAACTCAGCCCTGAGTGTCTGGGAGCTGTCCCCCCACGAGAGCACCTGTGCACAGGTGAGGCTGTTACCTGAGGTAGCCAAAGCCAGAGGCTTGTTTCCAGCAGCATTGCTTATGCCATTATGAGAACTAGCACCAATCTGCTTTTCAAGTGTCGCTGAGTCTCTACTCTGATGAACTGGGCTAGGTGTGCTTCTCTGGGGAGAGAAACAGGCATTTCAGTACAGGGAACATCCAAAAGCAACACATTCACATGCATGGCATCTACCAAGGGAGGTGGCTCTGCTTCCTACGTGGCCCAGATTTAGCTTGTTTTGGTCTAAATGTGGCTCAGCACGTTGTGGGACAGCAATACTGGGATTAATGGCACTGCAGTGCTATCCAGCACCCAGCAGGCTCAGCTCCCACAATATTCAGGACCATGAGAGCAGGGAGGAAACTAATGGTTATTTCATTTCCCCAGAACAACCCCAACCTGACCACGAAGTGCATCAGGCCATGTTTTCTGGGACACTCCCTGAGGGAGTTTTCCCAAAGCAGGGAAGTAGACTGCCAGCCTGGCCAAGGAGTGTCTTGTGGTGCCACCCAGGGCTGACAAGCACTGGGGACACACAATTTCTGCTAAAACCAAGAGTCATCAGCTGGAAAAATGTCATGGGCTCAATACTGTGAGGCAACACCAGTTGTCCCAGTATGGGATTGTGAGACAAGCACCTGGGGGTGGATTCTAAACTCACAGCAGCAAACGCTTCCCAGTTCTCCACTGCAACACTTGTTGGGCTTTTTGAATCTCCTCCTCCACTGAGGGAGGCACTGCCCTGTCCCATTTCAAACAGAGATGGCCCCAAAAGTTCTCAGCTGCAGAGCAGGCACTCACACAGCAGGTCTCACAGCCCCAGGGTCCTGTTCAAGCCCATCCTCATGACAAGGACAAACATTTGCTTTCCTTTCCTTCCTGGCTGAAATCCCCCCACCCCACAGAGGACCTCGGAGCACCCCCAGCAGCCACCCCCAGGGGTCACAAAGGCAGGATTAGCAGCCCCCTGAGGATCCTGGGGCTCCTTCCTGCCCATGGGGGGTTAGTTAGGGATGGAAAGGGTTGACAATCCCTTACTCACCACCTTCTCAACACGGCTAGGTAGGACTACGCTGGCCAGAGGGATACTAACAGGGAGTTTATTGGGCTGCACTGTGCTCAGAGGAATACTGATAGGGAGGCTGGTGATAGTTTCTCCATTACTCACAGAGGTTCTCTCTCTCAAAACCTGCAAATCAGAAAGAAAAAGCCAAGTTCTCACATGTCTTGTTGTTGAAAAGGGGGTTTTAAGCCAACGATAACCTGCTCGTTCCTATGTTTGTGTCATTCCCCAGTCCTTTTTTAAATGATTCCACAATGCCTGAACAGCAGAGACAGGGCAGGGATGGAGCAGGCTGGTTACCAGCCCCAGGCTCCTGGGAAAGCAACACCCCCCAGCACAGAATCAGGGCAATTAAAGGCTCTGCTGGCCCAAAGCCTCAGGTGCTCATTTCCTTTCCCTGGGGTTTGGGCAGAGCTCTGTGAAAAGCAACGATAGCAGAGTTCAGATCTGGAGTGGCCATGGCAGTTCCATGGTAACCTGCTGCTCTGAAAGGATCCAGGCCTGGGCCAAGTGCAGGGACCACCTCTTTGTTAGTTTTTATAACTATGAAAGGCTCTTTTCCAAGCTCCAGCAGCCCCGTGCCAGACCCAGAAGGTCCCAGGTGCAGGTCCCAGGCCAACCAGCACCTCAGAGGGAAGCACATCTTTCCCTTCCTCTACCCAGCCCCAGTTTGCTGCCTCCCACCTGCTGTATTTTGTGCCATTTCCCATGCCAGGCTGTGCCCAGAAAGCAGCACCCCAGCCCTCCCTGCTGTCCCAGGGGCAGGGGGCACACCCCTCACCTTCTCTCCTGCACTGGGTAAGGCTGTGGGGGAAGAGGGCCGAGTTTCCTGAGGACTCAGCTTTATGCCATTCGCAATTCCAGGGGGTGGATATGTAAGGCCATTCTCTTTGACATGCTCAGCTCTGCAAAGGAGATGCACAAATGCCAGGATGCAAAAAAACTGAGGGCTTTTCCCTGTGCCAAACTCACCTTACCCACCCCCACCAGCCAGGAGTGCTCCTTTCCTCAGAGCAAAACTTAAACCCCCCACTTTGGAAAACCATCCAAACAAGCCCCCAACCCCTTGGACTCACCTCTGCATCTCGCTCGCCGTCGCCTTCCCGTTGAGCCCGTGGTCCTGGTTCAAGTGTCTCCTCAGGGCTATTTTGGCCGGGGAGAACCTGGTGTAGTCAGGGATGGCCAGGCCGGCCCCCTTGTCTGCCCTGCCCCTGCTGCCGTGGCTGGGCGTGCAGGGCACGATGTCGTGCTCCAGGTGGCACGAGGGGTACTGGGGGGTGTTCTGCTTGGAGCAGGGCCTGCTGAAGGGGGGCTGCAGCTCGTAGGGGGCGGCGTGGCCGTTCATGGACAGCTCGGGGCTCATCCCATTGCCGGGGGCCAGGGGGAACTTGGAGCAGTCGAGCTCCAGGGGGAAGCGGCCGGGCTCGGGCTCAGGGGGGGCTTTGCTGGGCAGAGGCACCGGCAGAGGCTCCTCTGAGGGCGTGTAGGATTTGAGCTGCAGGAGCTCCTGCTGCCTCTGGCTCTTCTCCAGCTCCACGATGCTGATCTGGGATGGAAGGGGAGGAAAAGGGTTAAAGACGAGGCACAGAAAGCGGGTTTTGCTGGTTCTGGGAAGGAGGGAGAAATGGGGAGGTGGAATTTGAGAAGTGGAGTTGAAGTCGCTGCTCTGAGCTTTGGAGCAAAAGGGCCAGGTAAGGGGGGTGGCTCAGAGACTGAGAGGGAACTTTAGAGGTCTTAAAACCAAAGTTGAGATATCTCCAGCTCATATAGACAGTCTGAGTAACTCAGGACTGCCAGTGATTGAAGGGAACAGTCACCCCATGCCCAACAAAAGGCTGGAATGGCTCTAGAGCCACTTTCACAGGGGAAGAAAAGCTCTTCACACAAAGGAGCTTCATTTCTTGTCACTCCTGTAAGTGCCATTCTGGGGGAACTGATTCCCATCCCATCCCTGGGAGTGTCCAAGGCCAGGCTGGATAAACTTGGAGCAACCTGGGACAGTGGGAGGTGTCCCTGCCTATGGCAAGGGGTGAGACTGAAAGGGCTTTGAGGTCCCTCCCAACCCAAACCATTCTGGGAATCCTGAACTGAGACATCAGAGCACACATGCAAACAGGCAGAACCTTTTCTTTCATAAAGTCATGGTTTTTAACTACATGTAATTGTACACCATGATTCCTTCTTCCACAGCATTACCAAGGAATCAGGCATTGGTTTTTTCCTTAAAAAGTTATCCACATCCCTATTTACTAAAATCTTCTAATAGAAAGATTCATCTATGGAAGAATTAAAAAAAAGGGGAAAAAAAGAAGAAAATTAAAGGAAAACAAAGCAGTCACTGGCTTATCCTTTCCCACATTTAGTGTAACCCCCATAAGTGGCCCATTGCCCAAGAGCTGCCCCAAGCTGGTGACTCTGCACCCCTCCCTGCTCTTTACCTGCAGCTCCAAACAGTGTTTCTGCTTCTCAGAAATCTGGCTCTTCAGTGCCTGCTTCTCCTTCAGCAAGTTCTCCAGGGACAACGTTGACCAGTCCAGCTTCAGCTCCTCACAGCGAGCCTTCAGCTGAGGGACAGGAGACAAACAGCTCAGAAGACACTTTCACCCCTTCACACCCCCCCAGAACTGCTGCAAACCATGAACTCTGCAAGGAGTGTGCAAGAAGCTTCTGAGCCCTCTGAAAAAGCCTCTCAGCTCAGCCCTGAGGCCTCCACAGGCTGTGGCAGGAGGTGGGTTGGGTCTGATCAAAAATGGTGTTACCACCACCCTCACTGACTCCTTCCACACCCAGATTTTCCTTCATTTACCTCCTGGGGGGGCTCAGCCTGGAGAAAAGGAGGCTCAGGGGGGACCTTCTGGCTCTGCAACCCCCTGGCAGGAGGGGAGAGCTGGGGAGGGTCAGGCTCTGCTCCCAGGGAACAGGGACAGGAGGAGAGGGAACGGCCTCAGGCTGGGCCAGGGGAGGTTTAGGTTGGATCAGGGAATATTTAATCCCCAAAAAGGTTGTGAACATCTGCCCAGGGCATTGGTGGTGTCCCCAGCCCTGGCAGTGTTCAAACCACAGGTGGATGTGGCACTTGGGGGCAGGGACAGTGGTGGTGGTGCTGGGCTGGGGGGTGGATTTGATGGTGTCAAAGGTCTTTCCCAACCTTATCAGTCCCTCAATTCTCTGACAGTTTGAGTTACCAAGGTGAACACCCCAAAGCAAGAACTGCAAACTCCTCAGCCAGCCAGGCCCAGTGACAAACAGAGCTGGTTTTTAGGGACACAGCTGAGGCCAAAGCCAACTGCCAGCTCAGCATCTGCTTAGAGCCAAATAAAAGCCACCCAAAAAAGTTCCCCCTGCATTCTTCCCCATCATTCTTCCCTGTTCCAGAGCACATGGATGTGTTTTCAGCCCCCAGCCCATGCCCTGTGCTCACACAAAGAGCAGAGGACCATGGGCTGTACCCACCAGCTGCAAGCTCTGATTCCTGAGTTCACTGTTGTCCTTCTCCAGCTGTTTGGTCTGTTCTTTGAGCTGCTGGTTGTGAGCAGAGATCTCCTTCTGAGCCTGGATCAGGTCGTTGTATGTGAGAGCTTTCACTCCCAGCTGCAAGAAGGGGAGGGAGAAGGGAAGGCACCAGTCAGGAATGCCAGGCAAGTGTCCCCTTCCAGTGGCACTGAGGAGATCTGGGCACTTGGGCAGCTCACAGGGACATCCCCAAGGCCCTTGGGCACTGCTGGGGGGTAACAGGGAAGGACAGAAGTGCCCTGGAGCTGCTGTCCCAACAGGGACATCTTCCAAGGCCCTTTGGCACTGCTGGGGATAACAGGGAAGGACAGAAGTGCCCTGGAGCTGCTGTCCCAACAGGGACATCTTCCAAGGCCCTTTGGCACTGCTGGGGATAACAGGGAAGGACAGAAGGGCCCTGGAGCTGCTGTCCCAACTACTCAGCTTTAAATCAGGCACTGAGGGCCTTGCCAGCCAAAATAACAGTGTTTTTGTGGAGAGCCCCCACATTTCCTCCTGAGCTTTTGTTGGCAACACAGAGTTTGTCCAAGCAGCAGGAGGTGAATCCTCCACTGACCACCACAAGCCTGTGCTCTGTCCCCTTCCTTTGGTCACCAAGTGACCCCCAACAACAAAGACAAAGCTTCACCCAAGAGTGGCACAAACCCCACATTTCTAAGCCTGAGAGTGCTCTGGTCTTGCTCAGCTCACCAGAAGTGTCTGCCCAGCTGAGCCCCAGCCCCCTGTCCCACCACCCAGGGCTCACCTCATCCAGCTTCTGCTGGAAGAGCCTCTTGATCTCCTCCTTCTGTGCCTGGCAGTGGGTGAAGAGCTGCTGTGCCGTGCCCAGGAGCTGGGCATTCTTCTCCTGGCCAGGCAAGAGGGAGAAAACAACCTCAGCAAGATGTTTAGAGGGAGCTCTGAGGACACACAGGAGCTCCCCCAGCTCTGCCTCAGCCTCCTGAGAGCCTGGATTTGTTCCTGGGGGATACCTGGGGAAGAGCTTTTAAGCAGGGTTTTTTCCCTGCTCTGGAAGAAAATACAAGGACAGTCTTAAAAACTCATTTTTATCCTCCCAGGGCATGGTGAAGAAGAAACAATCCCATCCTCCAGAGCAGAAATAGAGCTGGGAAAGATTATCTGTATGAAATCTGCTACCAAAGTGGGAGCTGAATCCAAATCCCCAGAGTCCCAGTTGAGAGTTTTCCTGCACAACACTCAGGGAAGAGATAAATGAAAATACACTGGAGGGGAGGGGAGGGGGGAAGAAAGTCATAAATAAACCAAACCAGCTTTACTACTTGGGCCACAATAATTTCAGTGGGTCACCTGAGCCACTGACAGCCCAGAACATTCCCCAGGCAGATCCCTGCTCTCCCATCCCATCCCCATGGCCTGGGGGAGCACAAAAATCAGGAGAGCAGTGGCTGAAGAGCCTCATTTATCCAAGGATGGGTAAAGGATGAGGCAGCAAGGAAAGAGAGCTCTGGAGATCACTCCTGCTGCTGAGGCCACACAGGGTTTGTGCAGAAACTGAGCCACCACTCCCAAAAAACTGGAGAAAAAGGGCAAAAAGCACCTTGATCTTGTGCAGCCCCAATGGTTCCCTGACTGGGGGATTCCAAGGGAAGCAGCAGTGCTGGCAATGTCCACCTGGCAGGAACACCCAGCCCTCAATGGCTTGGGCAAACAGCTGAAGGCACTGCTGGGGGTGATGCTGGACAATCATCCATGTTTTAAACACCAAACATCTCCTCCAGCCCTTGCAGGGGCTCACAGCTCCATCTAAGGGCAATCTGGGAACCAGCAGCTCCTTAAAACTGTTATTACTCAAACATTTTCCTGTTCTTGAAACCCTTCCTGTGAGAGGGAGCTGTTGACTAATCCTCCCCAGCCCCTCACCCAGCCCCTCACCCAGCCAAGTTCTGCTTCTGTGAGGTTCCACTTGCCATGTAACACTCCATGAAAAACATTTCCACAGGGAATTCCTCATTCTAAAGTTTAAAAGTGTGGAGCAGCTTTGGACACCAACAGGAGTGGTGACTTTGCCACGCTCTCAGTGCAGGAAACAATTGCACAGCATCATTCCCTCTGTGCAAGGCAAGTTCCCTCCCTGCTGACTGCCCTGACAAGTGCAGATCCAGCAGAAAAATCTGCTGCTTAAGGGAAAAGAGGGAAGTTCAAAGTGCTGATGGACTGTGAAACCACATGGAAACAACCCCAGACGAAAGGGTGGTAGGAACCCCACACCAGCATCACCCAGTTCTCTGTAAGGAACGGGGTGGCACAACCGTCTCATCTGGAAAGAGTTCCCAGGATGGAAAAGCCCAAAAAACAACTCTATGGCTTTATGGGGACAGTCACAGAGCAAAGGAAGCTTCCACAGGGACCACCAAAAGCTGGAATTGGATGGGATCCCAGAATGGTTTGGATTGGAAGGGACTTTATAACTCATTTTGTCCCACCCCCTCCCATGGGCAGGGACACCTTCCACCAGCCCAGGGTGCTCCAACCTGGCCTTGGACCCTTCCAGGGATGGGGCAGCCACAGCTTCTTTGGGAATTCCCTCCCAATATCCCATCTCTCCCTGCCCTCTGGCAGCGGGAAGCCATTCCCTGTGTCCTGTCCCTCCATCCCTTGTCCAAAGTCCCTCTGCAGCTTTCTGGGAGCTTCTTTAGATACTGAAAGGCTTTAAGTGGAAGTGAAAGTTGATTGTTGAGCATTACTGGAACAGGTTCCTCCCCAGGAGCAGCAGGCACAGCCTCCCTCATCAGGGCTCATTTACAGAGCAAACACAACATTCATAATTGAGACAAAGCAAGACAAGGAGCTCTTTAGGCAGGAAATCTCCTCCCTCTGCTGGTGGCTCCGTGGCACAGAAACACCACCCTGTCAGCTCCAGGACTTTCCTTCCCTTTCCCTCTATTCCAGCCCATTTACACTTTGCCCACCAGTGCAACCCAACACCTTCTGCTTATCCACACCAAGGATGTTGAGCTCAGTCCCCTAAAGCCAGTGGTGACAGTTTGGGTTTCTTCATCCCACTCTTCAGAGAATCATGGAATGGTTTATGCTGGAAGGGACCTCAAAGCCCATCTCATCCCACCCCTGCCATGGGCAGGGACACCTTCCACTGTGCCAGGGTGCTCCAAGTTTATCCAGCCTGGCCTTGGACCTTTCCAGGGATGGGGCAGCCACAGCTTCTCTGGGCACCCTCACACTGCAGCACTTGACTCCTTTTTCTACAGTGGGAAAAGAATTGATGTCAAANAGATCACTCCTGCTGCTGAGGCCACACAGGGTTTGTGCAGAAACTGAGCCACCACTCCCAAAAAACTGGAGAAAAAGGGCAAAAAGCACCTTGATCTTGTGCAGCCCCAATGGTTCCCTGACTGGGGGATTCCAAGGGAAGCAGCAGTGCTGGCAATGTCCACCTGGCAGGAACACCCAGCCCTCAATGGCTTGGGCAAACAGCTGAAGGCACTGCTGGGGGTGATGCTGGACAATCATCCATGTTTTAAACACCAAACATCTCCTCCAGCCCTTGCAGGGGCTCACAGCTCCATCTAAGGGCAATCTGGGAACCAGCAGCTCCTTAAAACTGTTATTACTCAAACATTTTCCTGTTCTTGAAACCCTTCCTGTGAGAGGGAGCTGTTGACTAATCCTCCCCAGCCCCTCACCCAGCCCCTCACCCAGCCAAGTTCTGCTTCTGTGAGGTTCCACTTGCCATGTAACACTCCATGAAAAACATTTCCACAGGGAATTCCTCATTCTAAAGTTTAAAAGTGTGGAGCAGCTTTGGACACCAACAGGAGTGGTGACTTTGCCACGCTCTCAGTGCAGGAAACAATTGCACAGCATCATTCCCTCTGTGCAAGGCAAGTTCCCTCCCTGCTGACTGCCCTGACAAGTGCAGATCCAGCAGAAAAATCTGCTGCTTAAGGGAAAAGAGGGAAGTTCAAAGTGCTGATGGACTGTGAAACCACATGGAAACAACCCCAGACGAAAGGGTGGTAGGAACCCCACACCAGCATCACCCAGTTCTCTGTAAGGAACTGGGTGGCACAACTGTCTCCTCTGGAAAGAGTTCCCAGGATGGAAAAGCCCAAAAAACAACTCTATGGCTTTATGGGGACAGTCACAGAGCAAAGGAAGCTTCCACAGGGACCACCAAAAGCTGGAATTGGATAAGATCCCAGAATGGTTTGGATTGGAAGGGACTTTNGGGGCAGCCACAGCTTCTCTGGGCACCCTCACACTGCAGCACTTGACTCCTTTTTCTACAGTGGGAAAAGAATTGATGTCAAATCCCACAAAATTCTGCTCCAAGGCATCACTGGGACCCTGTGTGGTTCTCAGGGCAGCTGCAAGCTTCAGTCAGATTAAACCCCTGAATGTCTAAGGGCAGTGGGACCTGCAGCCCACAGGGTGCCTCGAGCTGCTCTCAGGGCAGGCAGGAATGTGGCTCCTGCTGCAGAGGGTGGCCACAACCTCCTGCTCCAGGAGACATTCCCAGAAGAAAAGCAGCTGCCAACCCCAAATGGAAGAAAAGGACAAGGTTCAAGACACCACCTTCCTGCACAGGCACACAGGGACAGGTCAAAAGAGAGGGAAAACAGAAATATTGAAGGGCCACAGAGATGTCCTCAGGCTGGAGCCCCTCTGCTCCAGAGCCAGGCTGGGAGAACTGGGGGGTTCACCTGGAGCAGAGGAGGATCCAGGCAGACCTGAGAGCCCCTTCCAGGGCCTAAAGGGGCTCCAGGAGAGCTGGAGAGGGACTTGGGACAAGGGATGGAGGGACAGGACACAGGGAATGGCTTCCCCCTGCCAGAGGGCAGGGAGAGATGGGATATTGGGAGGGAATTCCCAAAGAAGCTGTGGCTGCCCCAGCCCTGGAAGGGTCCAAGGCCAGCTTGGAGCACCCTGGGACAATGGAAGGTGTCCCTGCCCATGGCAGGGGGTGGAACAGGATGGGCTTTAAGGTCCTTCCAACCCAAACCATGGCATGGTTCTGAGCCAGGGTTATCAGGTGGAGGGCACAGGAGGGATGAGCCTCTCTCATTTAGGCACCCACAGAGTCCCTGAGCTTGCAGTGACATCCCCAGGCAGTCACTCAGCCTAAGCAGGACTCTGGCTGAGCCTTTATCCCAGCTCCAGCATCATTCCCCACATTTAAAGGGCTTTCTAGTCTGGTGATTTTGTTTAGAAATGTTAAAAAATACCCACCTTCTCCTGCTCCAGTAACTGCTGCAGACTTGCCTTGTACTGAGGAGTTTTCATGTATGCCATGAACTGCATGTACTGGATCTTAAAAGAGTCTGCAAAAGAAAGCAGGAGATGATGAATTTCCACAGGGTGTCACTGCAATGCTCCTATTTATTACCCCTATGGCCACTCTTGCTTTTGGTTTGGACTGGAAGTCAGACCAGGCCATTAAATATGGATTTAGAACATGCTGAAAATCCATCTCCTGCTGCAAGGGGAGCTCATGGATCCGTCAGCCCCTTCCAGCAGGAACCCAGGGAAGCCAAGACAACCCTTTCCCACAGGGAGGTGCTGGGTGTTAATGGTGTGTCTGCAGAAGGAAGGAGGAGCTGAGGGATTTTAGTGCTCTGGAAGCAGAAATAACACCAGAGATGAGCTGGGAGAGCCCAAACCAGCCCAGGGCTCAGAGCCCTCACACCCAGGGCTGTCCCTCCTCCCTGCACACACACACATGAGCTCTACACCCAATTCACCCTCCCCTCCAAGGAGCACTTGGCTTCTCACTATCCCTCCTTCTCCCCAGCCCTTCCATCACTAAAGAAAACCACAGGATTAAGTCCAACCTGCTGCACAAAACTTGTGCAACAAAGCTTAGCCCAGACAAGTGTCATTCTCCCCCACCCTGCCATAAAATGTCCCTCTAAATCACTATTTCTTTCTCTACAATAAGAAATCAGCCAAAACTAAGACCCCACAGCAAGGGAATAAGAGTTAAGGATGTCACAGGTGCCCTTGGTCTCCACACAGCCAGGACCATTCCATCAGATTCCCAGAGGATCCCAAACTGGTCCTGCCCAGTGCCAAAGGCCAGAAACAGCTGGGAAGGGACAGACACCAAAAAAACACCCTCCAAGCTTTTTCCTTCAATCCCCTCCCACACATGAAATGGATTTTCCAACCACACCTTTGTGACCTCAAAATGTCAGGGAGCATCTCATTTATGAGCTCTGAGCTTTGCAGAGGAAATGGAGTGGTGTTCCCCAAGGTTGTACCACTTTGATACAAGAGAATCTTTTCATTCAAAAATAAAGTGATTTCTGACTAACCATCTCCATTCTAAGTTAGCTTGGATTCCTACTAAGCCCAAGTTTATTGCCCTTTTGGGCCAAATGAGAGCTGAATCAATGCCAGAGAACAAAAATGCAGGGCAAGACACCAACTGGAGCAGCAGGAGACGGGACCTCGTGGTGACAACAAGGGCTGTGGGGCCAGTGGGAAGCAGCTCCTCCCTGCCCAGTGCACACCACTGGGGATGTTCTCAACCCTTTGACTTGCTACATGCTCAGAAACCTCCCAGGAGGGTTTGAGAAGGTGCCAACCAGCCTTACCAAGCAGCTTCTGTAGTGCAGGTGGGGTGGGGGCCACCAGGAGCTGGTTCGACGAATGCCGTTGCACTTTGGGAGGTAGTTGGTAGTATGGGCTGTGAGGTGACTTGTAGGCATCTGGGGAGACAAACACAACTCAGGAGCTTCAGGCAAGCTCTGGGGCAAGGCCAGCAGCTTTGCCAGGGAAAACAGGGGGTTTGGAGTGTGGCAGCCACTAACTGAGCAAGATCAAGTGCCCACAGACACATCCCACCATCACCACCATCTCCAGGGCAGATCTGCTCTGGGGGTGTTGGGTTCAGGGGTTGGTATTGGGGGCTGCAGGGGTGGCTGCTGTGAGGAGCTTCCAGAAGCTTCCCCTGTGTCTGCAGAGCCAATTCCAGCAGCTCCAGGACAGCCCCACCACAGGCCAAGGCTGAGCCCAGCAGAGGTGGTGGTGACACCTCTGGGACAGTGTATTTAAGGAAGAAAAAAGGTGCTTGTGCAGATGGAGTTGGGTGCAGAGAAGAGCAGGGGGAGAACCTGTGAGAGGAACAGCCCTGCAGAGCCCCAGGGTAGAGGGAGGGGCTGGAGGTGCTCCAGATTCCATGGAGGGCCTTGGGGTGCANAGGGAAGGGCTGGAGGTGCTCCAGGTACAGGAGCTGAGGTTCCATGGAGGGCCTTGGGGTGCAGAGATCCCCCTGGTGCCCAGGGAGGAGCCCACTCTGGAGCTCCTGGAAGGAGGATGTGAGCCCATGGGAAGCCTGTGCTGGAGCAGGGACCTGGCAGGACCTGCTGACCCGTGGAGAGAGGAGCCCACACTGGAGCAGGTTTGCTGGAAGGACTTGTGACCCCATGGGGGATCTACCCTGGAGCTGTGCCTGAAGGATTGACCCTGTGGAAAGGGATCCATCCTGGAGCAGTTCCTGGAGAACTGTTGCCTCCATGGAGAACTGTCTCCACAGAAAGAACCCCAGGATGGAGCAGGGCAAGGACTCCAACTCCCCTCCCTGAGAACATCCTGTGCTGAGCTGGCTGTGACCCCCATTCCCATCTCCTGCTGGGGAGGAGGGAGAGAGAGCTCAGGAAGGAGGGAGGGGTGTGGGCAAGGTCTTTTAAAGATTTATTTTCCTTTTCATTGCCCTGCTCTGATTCTGTCAGTAAGAAACTCAATTATCAGCCCCAAGCTGAGTCTGTTTTGCCTGGGATGGTGATCAGGGAGGGATTTCTCCTTAACTCATGAATCTCTGCTCTATTTTCCCTCCCCATTTGTGGAGGGCAGAGATGGAGCAGCTCTGGGACCAGCCAGGCCCAACCTCTTGCAGGTGGACAGGGGGAAGTCACAACACAAACCCAGCAATAAAGGAGCAAGGAGCTCTGAGCACCCCCAGAGCCTCAACCCCCCCTCCAGGCCCCCTGGGCTCACCCTGAGGAGAGGATGAAGATGTCTGGGACACAGTCTGGGCATGCAGAAGGTCTAGTGCAGTTTGGCTCTTCTTGGGCTTGCGCTCGGTGCTCGTCGGGTTCATCTTCTTGGGGCGGCCCCGTTTCCTCCCTGCCATTTTCCTTCCCTTCTTGCTCAGCTTCTTCTTCCTTGCCTTGGAGGGAGATGGCTTTTTAACAGAATTTGCTGCAGCTTTTTCTTCCTCAGCACCAGAATCCTGAGAGATGTTTGGAAAGCCAAAAGCTCTTTAGTCATTCCTGCCTCCACAGGCAGAGCTCCTTTTAAGCAAACACCAATAACTGTGTTTAATAACCCTCTGAAAGGAAACTGAGGCATTAAAGAAGCTGCCAGTAAAGGGGACTTGTTGGGGTAAGAGCTGTTCCCAAGGAGTTGTGCTCATTCTCTTCTGGATTTATTCATTACAGGGAAGAAAATGCTGGGCAAGGGGAGTGGAAGGAAGCTCAGGCAAGGGTAGGGGGGATATTGGGAAGGAATTCCTGGCTGGGAGGGTGGGGAGGGCCTGGGATGGAATTCCCAGAGAAGCTGTGGCTGCTCCATCCCTGGAAGTGTCCAAGGCCAGGCTGGACAGGGCTTGGAGCAACCTGGGCTGGTGGAAGGTGTCCCTGCCCATGGCAGGGGGTGGCACTGGGTGAGCTTTAAGGTCCCTTCCCACCCAAACCATTCTGGGATCCCATGAAATCTAAACCTGTTGTCCAAGAAAAGCTGATTATTCATCCTTTACTCACTAAATTCTTCGACTGAATTTCATTCAAAGGTCAAAGTCTATTCAATAGTTTGTATTTCTGGCCACAACCAGTCCCTCATCTCTCACAAGGGAGTGAGAAAGGAAATGAGTCTTTGCAAGGAACACTGAGCACCCCCTGAGCTCCACCCCATGGGCTGTGACTCAGGGGCAGCTCTGGAAGCTCCTGCTGAGCATGAGGGAGGGGGGACAACCCAAACCCTCCTGCAGCACCTTCTCCAGAGCCAGAGGTGCCATTCCCAGGGGCAACTGAGCCACCCCAGCAGCTCCTGTGCCACCCCAGGTGTCCAGAGCCAACCCCACCCGTGTCCTCCTGACCCAAGACAAGACCCCAGAGCTGCAGGGGCTCACCTTGTTCTCCTGAACCTTGGTTGGAGTAGTTGTGTTGCTCTTGTTCTCTCTCTGTTGACGACGTCTAGCTGCCTCTTGTTCCTCCTGGGCCAGAGGGGAGAGGATTTCATTGAATACTTTGTCTTTTTCACATAGAGAGATGCAGATTTATTTCTTTTTTCCACTCCAAGAAGTGTTTTTTCTCCCAAATTTGGATTTAAGAGCCTGAAATAACCCAGTTTTGGAGCTACCACGAGCCTGTTCCCAGCACTTCCTGAGGAGGAACATTCACCCCAAGTTCTAAATGGTCTCACTCCATGCCCTTCCTGGGAATTCCAGCCCCAGGTTATTTCACATCAATGCACAGGCCCCCAAATCCTCTGGCATTGCAATTCCAGAGTAACAGCCCAGACTGCAGCAAATGACAACTCTCTGTGTGTCCCAAAAGGGACATCTCAGAGCCCTGAGATTCACTTCAGGAGCTCAGCACTGGAACAGACTCAAACTCTCATTTCCTCCTTTAATTCCAGTTCTTTAATGAAGAAATAGCTCATTAGAGACCTCCAGTGCAAGGTAAAAGCACCTGGAGGCTGCCCCATTAATTCTCCCCTCCAAATCCCTTGGACATAATTGAATTAGTGCTTGATTGCATCTGATGCTCCACTTCAATCAGCTCCCTCCTCACCAGGCAAATCGCATTTCTCTCACTTCTCTGCACCTCTGATTAAATTCCTCCCCATGGCTGCCCCATTAGTTTGAGTTTTCTCCAGCAAATTATTGAAACTTACCCTGAGTTTTGGATTCTTGAGACTAGAAAAATAGTTTTCAAGCTGAAAATGAAAGAGAGGGGAGAGTCATTTTCAAAGGTACGACAGATGAGCACGTAAAGGATAAAAAAATCATCTTAAAACAAAGGCAGAGCTGCAGAAATTCTGATTTGTTTGTGCACACAGGGCATAATCCAACCTCTCCAAGGGTTTATCATCCCCACCACTGCCTGGCCTTGTTACAAACCTCTCTGTCACAATCTCCCCTCAGCAGAGGGTTGTGAAAATAATCTGAAAAATGAAGTTATTTTCACTGCCCCCTTGTACTCCCCCATTGATCTGCACTAGCAAAGGCATTATTGGGCTACGACCCACAAGGGAAAACAGCCTCACAAACACAGTGGAGGAGAAGAATTAGTGTGGGATTATTTCTCCCCAAAGTTTTCATTTCTGCAGGGGTTTTTTTGTGTCGTTTCCTCTAATTGAAATTAAGCAGTGACTGCATCAGTGTTGTTATGGAGCTTGGGCTGGTGCTAAAACTGAGATTTACTGGTTAAATATGAGCAATGAAATGGTCTGGGCAGCCCAGAGTGGAACCAGAGACACTCAGTGAAGAATCTTAGCCCAAAACAAGGCTCTGAAGAGCTGCAGAAGGAATTCTACCTGCAAATATCCCATGAATTCCAAGAGCTCTGCCCACAACCCCAGGAGCAGCACAGACACCCCATGGTGGGTGTTCCAGCCCTGTAAACCCCCAAAGAACAGGAAAAGCAGCCCCCAGGCCCAGGGCTGGTGCCCAAAATACTCACTATGGTTCTGTCAATGGTGTGCAGGTAGTAGGAGACTGGTTTGCCTGTCCAGGACACGGATCCTTTGAGAGGTGACAGCTCCACAACCCTCATGATGGTGCCAATATCTGTGGGGACAGAGGCAGGTGAGAACCTGGAGCCAAACCTGCCTTTGGAGGGAATTCCTTCTTCTCTTGCAGCATCACAATGTGGAGAACACCCTTCCATCCCTTCAGACACCCCAGGGTGAAGCTCCAACCCAGGGCAAGCTCTCAGGGACAGGAGAGGAGCTTCCCAAGGCAGGCAGGACAACCCAGCCCTGCCAGGGGGACAGGAGGGGACAGAGCCAGTGGTAGAATGTCCCCAGCCCCTGGAATTGGGCACTATATTGGGATTGGGGACAAACATGGTTTGTATTTGTTTTCTTGGCTCTATTTGCTTTGTTCCCCAGAATTAATAGCTGTGGGATGTGCCTTAAACAGCCCCATAACCACTGGAGAAATGATGGAATGCTTCTAGTTAAACACAAATTACCCAGAAGAGGCCAAAAAGCAAGGTTGGGGACTCAGCAACCTCAACCACTATTTTAACCACACTTTAATGCTTGTTTTTGTTTGAGCAACTCTTTCCACATTTTCAGTTCTTCCTCCAGATGGAACTACTAAGGACAAAACTGGTGCTGAGGGAAATGGGGCCTGTTTTTTAGAGCTTTATCTTTTCCACTGTGTTTTGTAAATTATTTAACTGCTCAGACTTCAGCTGAAAACATTAGGCAGGCAAAGCAGGTCAGGCTCAGGCACCAAAAAATCAATTGTTGAATAAAAGTATAATGAAAAAACCCTTGTGGGGCAGCACCAAGTGGCATCCCCTCCTCTGCACGTGCCTGGTTGGTGACAATTCCCTGGAAGTGTCACCTGGAACAGCCCATTCACACTGGAACAAGGCCCAGCACATCCCACACATGTCCATTTGATCCTGGTATTTCCCCAGCACAGAATGGAATCAGCACCTGCATTTTGTTCCCCCAACCTTCCCTGTTTGCAGCACATGAAAGTAATTTCTTTTTTTTTAATCTGAATCCCTGGAAGTTTCCTTACCCATCCTTATGCTGGGCCACCTCCCTGATTAGCTATTTCTATGTCATTTTAACATCAACACTTCCATTAAGCATCAATACCCTAAAACTTGAGCATTGTAGAAACCATTCCCAGTGAATCCACCCTGGGCTGGAATGGGATTCAGACCTGGCTCCACTGACAGTCCTAAAGGGCTTCAGGAGGTGAAAGGAGCAGCACAAGTTGGTCCCAGTGTCCCAGACACAGCAGAGAGAGAAGGAAATGGGGAAAAGCCAGGGAAGAAAAGGTTGGAGAGGCCAAAAACAGGGTTTTTTGTGAGCAGGTTTAACTGAAACCTCTCCAAGTGTCTTCTTGTATTTCAACAAGCTCTGCTGGGCTGTGCAAGAGGGACTGAGCTTTACCCAGGCTTTGCCTCATCCCAGCTCTCCAGGGAGTTCCAGCAGGACCATTCCACCCTTTTCCCCTTTTATTTTCCAGTCCATGTCTCCAAAGGATTGGCAAAGCAGTGGTTAATGAGGATCCAAAGTAGCCCAGAAGGGTTTCAAACAGGTTTGGGTGTCTGATGAGTGGGACATCCACAACCATTCCAGCCTGGCAAAAAGAACTCCCAATGGCACAATTTACTCTCTGACTGTCCACAAAAATCCCTTGAAATTCTTGAAAAGCAGTTTAGGAGTGTCAGGCCAAAAGGAGAGAACACAGCTTGAGATTTGGAACTCAGGGAGTTTGCTCAGAGAGGGGGATCAGGGGGGTTTAAATTCAGGCCAGTAAATACGTGTAAAGCCCAACTTGGATCACCCTTTTGCTTGAGAAATTTCAGAGATTACAGAATATCCCAAGCTGGAAGGGACCCACAGGATAATCAAGCCCAACTCCTGACCCTGCAAAGCACAGCCCCAATTCCAACAGTGAAAGTTTAACAAAGGTCAGGAGCAAAAGCAGCAAAACAGGGCATTAGTCCCTCCAAAACCTGCACTTCAGGTCCTGGCAAAGGACAAGGGTGGCAAAAAGCAAGTCTGGTGTGTTCAGAGGGGAATAAAACCCAAAACTTTGCTGGCAATAAAGTGAAACCAGGGACTGGGTGTGTGGGGAGAGGTTTGTTTGAACAATGATCAGCACAGGAGTCCAAAGCTGAACATTTGAGACTCCCAGACTGGTTGGGGCTGGGAGGGACCTCAAAGCCCATCCAGGGGCAGGGACACCTCCCACCAGCTCAGGGTGCTCCAACCTGGCCTTGGACACTCCCAGGGATGGAGCATCCTCTGGAAATACATTCCAGGGCCTCCCCACCCTCACAGCAGGGAATTCCTTCCCAATATCCCATCTCACCCTGCCCTCTGACAATGGGAAGCCATTCCCTGTGTCCTGTCCCTCCCATCCCTTGTCCCCAGTCCCTCTCCAGCTCTCCTGGAGCCCCTTTAGGCACTGGAAGGGGCTCTCAGGTCTCCCTGGATCCTCCTCTCCTCCAGCTGAACCCCCCCAGCATTCCCAGCCTGGCTCCAGAACCCCTAAAGCCTTGGGAATCCTGACTGCTGGGATTTCCCTGGCCAGATTTAGGCAGGAGGTGGAACTCAGGAGTCTCTGCAGCTCTTTGTGGCTACAGAAAAGAACCCCCCTTGAGCCCTTATTTCTCTTCTGCCAGGGACATGTTGATGGTGCAAATATCAAAATACAGCAGCACAAACCCCAAAACGTGTCTGTTTGTTCCACAGCTGGGTGGGATCCTCACACAGTTTGATTTTCAATCATTTGCTCTAAAAATCCAGCAGCATTTTCTACTCATTTAACTCTCAGGAGCACCAAACCCCCAGCACAGGCACGTTGAGATAATGAACAACCCATCATTGTAATGAACAAGAAAAAGGACAATCATACCACTCAAGTTTCGACTGTTAATTCTAAAATTTAGAGGTGCAAAAGGTTTTGAGGACACAATTCTCCCACCTGGAAAAAGAAAAGAAAGGGGGGGAAAATAAAAATCAGCTCCATTGTTTGTTCTAAAAATAATTAGTAATTAAATATAACCCAGTACAGAGAGCAGCTCTATAAAACTCCCACCTGTGCATCATTAAAAGAAATAAATTAGTCAATTCTCATCCTGACAGTCTCCAAGAAAGTCAATCTTTGAGGTGACACCTGAAGGATCACTTGGAAAGGGCAGATTTAAAACACCTGGTACAAAAAGAGCAGGGAATTCTCAGTGGCAACCTGAAGAAATTTCAATTATCTCCTTCCTGGCTGGCATCTTTTAGAGAGAAACCCCCAAAGCCCTTTCATGTAAAGGCCACAAAACTCCATTTCATGGGTATTTGGGGTCATTCAGCCCAAGGCAGAGCCTGGGAAGAGAATTAAGGGTTGTTCATGGGAAAAAGGGCTTGAACCAGCCCCACTTTGCTCTCAAGCCACCATTAAACAAGTAAAACAAATACAAAAGAAATGAGGAAAATTAAAGAAAACAGCTTAACTTTGGGGGTTTTACGGTTTGCAGCAGAGCCCAAAAGCCCCATCACTTCTTTCAGCATGGGAAGCCACAGAGTCTTTGTTCACACCACACATTTTTCTTTTCAGAAACAGTTATTTTTGGAATTTCTGCCACGGCCAAAGAGAATTGTCCCTTGTGCCAGTGGTGAAGAGCAAAGCCAAGAGACACCCCAGGGCCCTGGAGGGGTCAGTGGGGGCTGCACTGGGGCTTCCCAAGGGCCACCCAGGACACCCAGCCACGAGTGGCCACATTTCCATGGAATTAGAGGTGGGGAAAGGCCTTTAAGGTCATAAAGTCCAATAATAACCCAGAACCATCACTGACCATGTCCCCAAGTGCCACATCCCCCTGTGGTTTGAACACTCCACCATCAGGCAGCTCCTTCCAGGGCCTGACCACCCTTTCCAGGAAGGAATTTTCCCAATATCCAACCTAAACTTCCCTCTCCTCCCATTCCTGTCCCCTGGGAGCAGATTCTGATCCCCCCCAGCTCCCCCATCCTGGCAGGGAGTTGCAGAGCCAGAAGGTCCCCCCTGAGCCTCCTTTCCTCCAGGCAGAGCCCCCCCAGCTCCCTCAGCCTCTCCTGGTGCTCCAGCCCCTTCCCAGCTCCGTTCCCTTCCCTGGACAACACCCACATGTCATCAGTCTGTAATTCCAGTTAACACAGAGTACCAAATGTGACCACTTCAAAGAGGAGAACCCAGTAAGTGAATGCCATATGGAATTAGAGCCATGGCCATCCAGTGCCTCAGCAGTCAGGAATCATGGAATGGGCTGGATTGGGTTGGAAGGGTCCTCAAAGCCCNCCAGGAATCATGGAATGGGCTGGGTTGGGTTGGAAGGGTCCTCAAAGCCCATCCAGTGCCACCCCTGCCATGGGCAGGGACACCTTCCACCAGCCCAGGGTGCTCCAAGCCCTGTCCAACCTGGCCTTGGACACTTCCAGGGATCCAGGAAGGCTGGGCTTGGCTGTTGATGTTTTGGAGGTTCCCATAAGAGGTGAGGGAACACCAGCAGCTCCTCCCATCCCAAATGTGCTCCAGTCTCTTCCCACACAGAGCTGCCCCCAAGGAGCCCAGTAGGTCCCAGTAGCCCAAGAAACAACCACTGTGGGGCAGCCACTTGTCCCCAAGGCACAGAACCAACCCCCAGCCTGGCTCTGATGGCTGTCACTGAGCCCCCCTCCCACTCAGCTCCCACAGGAATCCAAGAGGACAACCCTTCAGGCTGGATTTACCTTCCTTCATGTTGGCAAATCTCTCCTTCAGCTGGTGATCCACCTCGGGCCCGAAGGCAAAGTTATTCACAAAAATGACACTGCAAGAGAAGGGGCAGGTTCATGAGGAGGAGCCCAAACCCCCCCCACCCCCCCCCAGCCACAGGGCTGGTCCCCAACCCTGGAGCTGCTGCCACCCCCAAACACCCCCCAAACACCCTGCTCAGCCCAGGCAGCCACCCCAACACTCCCCCCAACCCTCACTGATGTTTATCCCACTTACAGGTGTCCTGCTCTGGCGCCTCCTGGGGGTTGTGCCATGAGAACAACGTGCCAAATGTTCTCAGGCTGTGCCAGGGGGAGATGAAACCCCAACACAGCAACTCCCCCCACCCACTGAGAGCACAAGAGCCCCCAGTTCATCCTCTCACTGCTTCTCATGCATTTCAAATGTCACAGGGAAATAGAAAAACCTATTTTAGAGCCACACTATGGTTTGGGTTGGAAGGGACCTTAAAGGTCACCTCATTCCACCCCCTGCCATGGGCAGGGACACCTTCCACTAAATCAGGTTGCTCCAAGCCCTGTCCAAGCTTGGACACATCCAGGGATGGGGAGTCCATGGCCTCTCTGAGCTACCTGTTGTTTTCCCAGTCGTAAATTTGACAGTGACACCTGAGCATACAGGATTTATTCCCTGGGCTGCCTGGAGGAGCACTGAGGCTCTGTGGGATCCCTAAGGATGTGTCTCCCACCTCCTTCCAGGTGGAAGCTTTGTTCCAAATTCTTCACTTCACAAACTGTTGACTTGTTGCCCTGAAAATCAATTATTTGCCCTGCTTTGCCTGTCTGGGAGGTGCAATTTTTTTCTTGTTTAAGGTGCTGGAAAATTGGCTTTAACCTGCCAGAGTTAGGTGGGATATGGGAAGGAATTCCTGGATGGGAGGGTGGGCAGGCCCTGGCACAGGGTGGGCAGAGAAGCTGTGGCTGCCCCAGCCCTGGGAGTGTCCAAGGCCAGGTTGGAGCACCCTGGGCTGGGGGAAGGTGTCCCTGCCATGGCAGAGGGTGGCACTGGGTGGGTTTTAAGGTCCCTTCCAGCCCAAAGCACCCCCTGGCTCCATGAAAAGCAGCCCCTGCAGTGTAAGAGCCATTCTGGCACATTGTTCCCATATGAGGAGCTGATTGCTCAGTGAGAGGTCTGCTGGAACCCCCTGCCAGTGCCTCCACACACGAAATGTGTTCAACAAGCTCACTGAGTTTAAAAGCAGCAGCCAAAGCTGTGAAAAACCACGAATGAAATAAAAAAAAATGTTTATATACCAAGGGGGGGTAAAAAAAAAAAAAGCTCTTCTTGCTACGCCTTGCTCTTGGAAATTTGGGAAACCCTGCCTGGCAAGGAAAGCCAGCAGGGGTTTCTTCCTCCTCCTCCTGCTCCCCATGTGCCAAAAGAGAGGCCAAACATATTAATGGGACTAGAAAACATCCAGGAAAGGAGGAGGAAAAGGCAGAGCTTGCAGATGGAAGGTTTTACAGAGTTCCTTCTGGCCCAGGCCCTGTGAGCACGTGCAGGGCACGGGGGCCAGGGCACCCTGATCCAGCAGGGACTGCCAAGTCAGGGCAAAACACACCCTGCAAGGCCCCTTCCATGGGACACTTGGCCATGGAGAGCCCTGTCCTGGTCCCAGCAGCATTCCCTGGGCCTGCCCCAGCCCTGGGGGTGTCCCAGGCCAGCTTGGAGCAACCTGGGCTAGTGGAAGGTGGCCCTGCCCATGGAAGGGATGGGATGGGCTTTGAGATGCTTCCCAACCCAAAGCACTCCATGACTCTGCACCAGAGCACTGAGACACACAGTTAGGGCTGTGCCACCCAAACCCAACACCTGCCAGCACTTCCCTGTGCACTTGGAGCTCCTTCAGCCAAAAACTGCCCCAAAACCACTCAGTGAGCAGAGGGGAGTTGCCCAGGCAGCACAGAGTGTGCACTTGGAATTACAGAGCAGAGCCAAAGCCCAGCGAGCTGCAAGGCTGGGCCCAGCCTGCCCACAATGAAAAGGCACCTCCAGGAGGAACTGAGGTCCAGAATGATGCAAGAATCATCTGCCTCCTCCAGGGGCTGCTCCTAAACCAGGAGCAATCCAGGAGCTGCCACAACTGAAGGCTCTCAGAGCCCTCTTTGACCAGGTACTCCCATTCCCCCATGGAATTGGGTGGCCCAGAAGGTCATTGAAAAATACAGAGGGTTTTTTTCTGCCCATAAGGCTGAAAGAATGCAAAGCTTTAAAAATACAGTCGACTTTTATTGCTTTTAACAAATTGACTCCCTCCTTTTGCTCCCTCAACAAGGAGTCTGACCCTCTGTGCAGTTCTCCACATAAAGAAGCCTTCAGGACAATTAGCTGAAATGAATTTTCAATTTAAGCTGGAACAGACTCACTTGGGTCTTTTGCTTTTTATTACAGGGAAAGTGAGCCCCAATAGCCAAGATAATTAGGGTACAGCCAGAATTCCTGACAGGAACTGTAGGGATATGCAAAACAAAGGGAGGTTTCTGCTTCTCTGTACAAGCAGAATTTATCTTGGATACACCCCTGGATGTAATGCCATGGGACATGCATTTAAAGCCATTCTTCCAGTCAGAAAGCAGGATCTAAAGAGGCCAATATAGGAGTTGGCAGATCAACTTTTGCTCTTTGCTATGGAAATTCTATATAAAAAGTTGGCCAGGCTCCCAATTTCCATGATACAACCTCCCAAACAGCCAGGCCCTCAAGCAGCACTCAATGCCTGCACTGTACCTTGTGTTTGCAATCCTCTCCCTCCATTCTTCTGAGAGGAAGTCACCTCTTTCCAGCTGAAAAACAGACAAAGGACACAAAAGCACACACAGGAGTTAATGTTGGTCCCTCCTGCTCCGTGTCCCTCTTCCTTTGGAGAGGGACAAAGAGCTCCCTGACCCCACAACAGCCAAATGGGGTCTTTGGGAGACAGAGGGGATGAGCCAGAGGTGCCCCCACCCTCAGGGGTTCTCCTGCCATGGCAGGAACAGGGAAGGGGCTCTGGGTGTCCTCAGTGCAGGGACCTTCACAGAAAGGGCTTGAAACCCAACTCAAGTGGCTGTTGGGCTTGACTTGGATCCAGTTTCCCTGGGTGTTTGTCCTGCCTTTGGTCACAAGAGCAGTTATAGCCCAAATCTCCACGTTGAACTGGAGGAGAAACACTTCCCAAGCCAGAGCTGTTCCCCAATTCAAAGGAAGCAGAGCCCTGCTTGAACACATCTATTTTTGTGTGGCTCTGCTGGCCCAGCTCAGCCCAGCCAAGAGCTCAGGGAAAATCTTCCCAGGAGGAACACTGGAGTGCACAAATAACCAGATGGGCAGTTGTGGCTGGCAGGGAATGGGTTGGTTTGCCCTCTGGAAGGGAGGCAGTGGTTCCTGGATTGTATCCTGCTCCCCTCCAGGAGGGGACAGAGGAGTGTCACTACTGACCCACTGAGCTGGGGCAGAGATTACCAAAGGACTCCCTAAAAGGAGGGAAGGAGCTCCTTCCCCATCGACTGACATGGGGGATCTGAGAGAATTCCCCCAAAATCCCAGACAGGCCTCCAGTAATTCTGAGAGTGAAACAAGAACTGGAAGTGAGGAAAATGCAACCAAATGAGCCCCAGTCCATGGTGATCCAGGGAGAAGGTGACACCTCCATCCCAATGCCCACCAGTGTCCCCACCCCCATCCTGCTCCTCCTCTCTCTTGGAAACTTAATCTCCTTAGTGAATAATGAATGGAAGGGGCCATCTGTACCACAGGTATTTCCAGCTCCCCACACAAGGCAGGAGATGCTTTGGCTAACAGGATAATGAGCTCAGACATCGCCCCCAGAGCTGCTCTGCTGCTTAATTTAGAAGGCAAAACCAGGTTTGCACTCAGGTTTTATTTTTTCCCCGACAGAAAATACACCCCAACAGCATCTGTGAGTCCATGAGGAACAGCCAGAGGTACAAGAGAGTGTTCAGGGCAGGAATTTGGGAAGGTCAGGCCCCTGTGGCTGGAGGAGGGCTGGGATCTCACCCAGGGCTGGAGTGTCTCTGTCTGAGCAGCTCCCCAGAGCCATAAATTCACAGGCAGGATGGCTCATTGCAAGCACTTGGCTCCCCAAATCCAGCCCTTTCTGCCTGGAAAAGTACACAGGGTTATTTTTAGGTGCCTGTTCTTTTCAAAAATAACCCGAGGCACCGAGCCAAACCTCCCAAATGTGGCACCACGTCAAAGCCACGGGGGACGTTTGGAGGGCTTTTCAAACACCAGAGCAGGAGTTTCCTGCTGGAATCAGAGATGTTCCAGCCTTCCCTGAGCTGCAGGGCCTGCTGGAGAGGAAGGTTTGGGCTCCAGGAGCTGTCAGGGACCCCCAAGAGCAGCAGCTGGGCCTGGGCAACAAGAGGCACGGGATGTCCTACAGAAATCAGTGCTCTGGCTCAGTCTGCCAGGAGAATCAAACTGTCCCCCAAACTCAGCCAGAGACAGGATTACAGAGCCTGATCTGTGCCCCAAAGGGGGCTCCATGACCCTTGGGGGTCCTCCCAACTCTCCACACTGTGAGAGCTGTGGGAATTGCCCTCTAATCCACCAGAAGCTCCTGGGTGTCCACCCAAACTTCCACCTTCAGCAACACTGAGCTGTGTTTTCCTGCTCCTGGTTTGGGCAGAATTGCCACCTAATGCCAAAAGAGGCTCTGATGGAGCAGGGCAGGAATTCTGCTGGAACAACCCTGGGCAAACAAACACAAACCAAATCCTTGCCCTCAGCACAGCCCAACGTGCCCAGTGGGAACACCTTCCCCCAGGAGAAGGGAACAAGAGGTCACAGGCACTGGGGACACCCCAAAAACATCCTCCAAGGGGACCCCAGGAAGAGAAGAGGAGCTTTGTGCCCCACAGCAGCCTCAGCTCCTCCCCAGACACTGAGGTGGCTCTGATTTGGAGGCCACAGGAGGGTATTTACAGCCAGAAACCACAAAACCCCACCTGGCTCTTCATTGCAAAGCCAGGTTTTAATTTGGTGGCTGCACATGGACAGGAATTCCCTAAGAAAGACTCTAATTAGCCAGGTCTAATGACCTTCAAAAGTCTCCTGTTTCCTTCACCCAAGTTTTCTTGAAAGGAAAGGGGGAAGAATCTAATCCTGGAAACCTCTCAGCATCATGAGAAGAGAATGAGAAGATAAAAGGAGCTGAAACAAAGTGAGATGAGTTGGGAGTGGGACATTCTAGTCCAAAAAGCTGAAGATGATGATGAAAAGCTCTACAGAAGTAGGACTGACTCTGAAAAGAATGTGACTTCCCCTAAGTGAGCAGGAATTGGACACCCCCAACCAGGGAACAGGGATGCAAAGAGGGATGCAAACACTCCTTCACCAGGATTAGAGACACCCTGACCCACCACAGCTGGAGATGAGGAGACCCCCAGGCCAAGGGATGAGGATCCACCTCCCTCCCACCCCTCTCCTGCCCCACAAGGACCTCCCCCCTCTCCCGCTGGAGCTCTGCAGAAGCTCTGCCACCAGATCCTGGAGAAGTTTGATGTGAATGATCCCCTGGAGTGACCAGAGAGCCACGTCCTTCTCCACTGAAACACCTGTGGGGCTGCAGGTCTGTATGGGAAACATTGCCCAGGAGAGGCTTTGCTTTCTGTGATTGTGGACAAAACAGGATGGAAACCCCTGGACAATCAGGGTTTATTTTCAATAAACAACTCTAAATGTCGCCACTGGACCTTGCTCTCCAGAGTTCATGCTCAGAACTTCCAGCAGGAACAAGAACAACCCAGTGGGGAAGGCCAGGAAGGGAATTTGAAGGCAATTTAGTGAGGCAACAGCTCTCACTGTCCTTCTGTTCAAGGCTTCTCAAACACAGCTTTGTTGGTGTTGAGAGCTTTTGGGGGCTGGTTTTTGTTTGCATTCCTCTCAATTTTCTTTTAATAGTAATCTGAAAAAATCCTGTTGGGCTGATTTGGGGCAGGTCACAAAACCCTATCTAGGCTCTGCCAGCCCCCTGGATTATTGCAGAAGGCAAAAAAGGCCAGAGAAGGTTCCTCAGGAAGCTCCTGCCACGTGGGGAGGCTGGAGGTGGGGAAAAGCTCCAGAGAAAAAGCACTGCCCAGAGAAGAAGGAATTGCTGGGCTGCACTAACACAGGACTCTGCTTTTCACAGAAGCTTTGCAGGGAGAAATCTAAACTCATCTATATTGGAAAATGCTCATTGTGCTGGATTTGGGCTGTTCAAATCACCAAAACTTGCTGCCCCATGGCCCTGCAGGCCCAATTCCAGGGGTTTTTGCTGCCTCATGTCCCAGCTGGTGTTTCACAGCCCAAGCTGCAGGTGGGATGGGAGATTCTTCCCCCTGAACTTCTGCCAAGCTCCCTGCCCTCCCCCAGCCATTGATTCTTCCCAAAATATTGGCTTTCCATGTGACTGCCTGTGCCACTGGAGTGCAATCCACCAGCTGAGCTCTGCTGAGCACAGGCTATTTCAATCTCTGCTTATTTTGTCTCCCACGTTTGGAGGTTTGGGAGCTCACAAAGCATTTTTTGCAGGGACAAGAGTTGGTTTTCCAGCAAGATAAAGATGCCAGGCTTTCAATTCTCTGTTTTCCAGCTGCTTTAGGAGACAGGTTTGCTCTGTCTAATCATTAGTCACCTATAGCAGATGCTGCTAAGGAGCCTCTAAAGAAAACAAAGTGCCTGGCAGAAGTCTGGGATGTTTGTTGAGAAACTAAATCAAATCTGCCCTGCATGGAAAAGGCCAAATTCTGTGTTCAAGCACCACTCCAAGCGACAGGAAACCAACTTTCCTTAAGACAAGAAGCACTACAAATGCTTTAACTCTTCCCAAAAACCCAGACTGCATGTTCAGGGGAAATTTTCCTCCAAACACTGCAGAGAATAGAGTTATAAAAGCCCAAGAACCTGGCAAAAAGAAGTAGCTTTGTTTCAATCTAGCACCGGGCTCTGCCACTTGGAATGCTCCCCATGGAAATGCTGCCTGGGGCAAGCAAGATGCTTCCCAGAGCTCAGCCCAAGCTCCTCTCCTGCTCTGGAAATTCCCCAGCCCAGAAGCAGAGGATCCTCAGGAAAGCTCCTTTCATGTCATGCCAGCTGGTGACACAAGGGAAAGATGCCATATGGCCCCTGGAGGAGAAGGGAAGCATTCCCAGTGCTCCCCCAGCAGGAAGGGGTTAGCACAGCCTGATCCCCACCCTGCTGCAAACCAGGCCCTCAGCACCCCCAGCAGGGAAGCAGCAATTCCAGGAGGGAAGGGGTCACAGCCCCCTTTCCAGCTGCTGCCCAAAAGGGAGAGCTGGAGCAGCTTTCCTGCCAAGATGGGCCCTCTGAAGGATCCCAACACCCAGAAAGCTGGGAAATAAAGGCTGGTGAGCCACAACCTGCCAGAGGATGCCACACTGCTGGGATGCTGAAGCCACAGGGCTCATTCCAGGAACAGGGAAGGGAAGAGAAGGAGAAGGTCCCCAAAGTTCACACCTCAGGGCAGGACACAGGGCCAGCTCCAACCTCTGGGCAGGAAGGAGTGGCCCAGCTTGTCTGGGAAACCAGGGAACAATCCCTGAGCCACCCAGCCCCTTCCCTGACCATGGAGAAGCAGAAATGGGTGTATTTTCCTTGGGTTCCTAGGGAACATGTATTTCCCCACTGGAAAGGGATTGACCAGGGAGCAGATTTTCCGAGTGACAATTCAAGGGGAGAAAGGGAATAGGAGAAGGAACCTCTCCCCCTGCTCAGCCCTGTCCCAGGTGCCCACACCTTCCCCTCCCTGGGAGCCAAAGCTTTTGTTTCCACCAGGAGACTCCAGAAGCCCAAGGAGGAGCTGCCAATTCCAACAGTCTCCTTGGCAAAGCCCCCAATCCATGGAGAGAGGGGGAACAACAAAGGGAAAGGAAGTTTCACACCAAAAGATACAGGGCAGCCCCAGTGAAAATGACATTTTAGAAGGAAAAACCTTCCATGAGTGGAAAAGCCTGGAAGTGTTTCCAGTAACACCCCAGCACACGAGAAGCAAGACATGGAGAGGGGCTGGGGGGATGCCTTGGAAGTCCCAATTCCAGGGTCAAGGGAAGAGCCAGGGAGCAGCTGTGGCCACATAGGAGGATTTTTGGAGAGGATTTCCAGGCAGGGGGAGCCCCAGGAGCCCAGGGGGGGTTCACTCACTGTGTATTCCGCGTGTTTTTTCCCATACCACTTCATCCATTTTCGGAACTCTCTGTCCATGGTCTGGAAGAGGAAGGAAAAACAAATCCAGCTCTCAGGATGTCTCATGTTTGCAGATCCTTTGCAGTAGCACAGACACAGCCCTGTCAGGGCTCCCTGACCCTCCCAGAGCTGGGGTGGTTGGAGGGGTTTTGCCATGAGCATTCCAAGGACAGACAGACAAACAGCTCCTGCTGGTCAGTTCCCTTCAAAACACCCCAATTTTGGCTTCCTTATGGCCAAGGCAAAGCTGGAACCTTCCTCCCTCCCCCTTTCCTCATGGAAGTTCCATGCTGTAAGAAAGGCACTTCCACTGCTCAGCACTAAAAATGGCCCAAGCTTAAGCAGCTCCTGAGCTGTGGCAAATAATCCCAGAGGGATTGGGGAGGATGCAACCCAGAGAGCCAAGGGACAAAGAGCCCAAGCCAGGCCTGCTGGGCTGGGGGAGAAAGCAGCACCCAAAACATCCCAGTTCCCCCAGCAGCCAGGGATGCCTCCAAACCCATCCAGGGAGTTTGGAGTGATGAAATCCTCCACCCCAAGGCTGCAGAGGGTGGAGGGCTCCTACTGGCAAAGTTTTCCATTGTCCAAAGAGAGGAGAAAGGAACCAAATCCCCCCAAATCCAGGGATCTCCATCCCTCCCACACCTCCATGGGCACAATTCCAGCAGCTTGGCCCCAGCTGGCCCCAGGCAGGGCAGGCTCTGGGGGACAACCAGGGTCAGCCACCCCTCTACAAGAGCTGCCAAAGGAAGCTCAAGTGGCTTGGAAGGCTGGAGAAAACCCTCCTGACCTTCAGGATTTGCCCCAAAGTTGGAGGTAGCAGGGAAAGGAGATAAGGGAGAGTCTGGAGACACTCAACCCCCAGCTGGGCACATTCCTGTGTCACCTGCTCCAGGTGACCCTGCCTTGGAGGGCTGGGCTGGATGATCTCCAGATTTCCCTTCCAGCCCCAGCCACTCTGGGATTCCTTGGGAGAAGCCCAGCAGGAATTCTGGCTTCCCTGACAACTCAGAGGGGGTGGAGATCTCCATCACCAGGACACCAACACCGTGTTTCTGCACAGTGGAATGAAGGATTATCAGTGAAAGTGGGAATTTCCCTTTCCCCTCTAATGCTGATCTTTGATGGTAAACCCAGAGGGGATCCCAGGCCTTGTAAGTGCCCCCTGATGAAACCAGGATGCTCAGAGAGGCACTGCAGAGCCCTCCAGCTGGAAAATCCCACTGGGCCATGGCAGGGGAAACCAAATGGATTTTCAGAGCCTTCTCTGACCCTCCCCATGGCTGTGTTGATGCATTTTTGCCCACACCACTGAAAAGGAGGATCAAGGAGTTTTATTTCCCCCCTCCCTCCACAGGGTGTAATTTTGCAGCCTGTACAGGCTGAGTCAGGGTGTTTTGACAATCCAGAGGGAGAAGTTTCTGTTCAGGCCACTGAGGCAAGTAAAGCTCTCCTGGTTAGGCCTGACTAACTTATTGTTTGCTTGTGGCCTTGCAGGTTTGCCTTGGAACTCACTACCTTTGTGTGTCCCCTTGGCACAGAATGAGAAGTGCAAACAAACCTGCCTAAAGAACCACCAAAATCATGGGCTGGGTTGGAAGGGACCTTAAATAACATTTAGTTCCATCCCCTTCCACCACCCCAGGTGGCTCCAAGCCCCATCCAAGGCTCTGAACACTGGCAGGGATGGGGCAGGCACACTTCTCTGGGCAGCCTGTGCCAGGGCCTCACCTCCAGAGGAAATAATTTCTCCCTAATATCCAAACTAACCCTCCCTCCTCCAGCTTCAGGCCATTTCATGGTTTTCTCCACTCAGGTGCCTCCTGAGCAGTTCAGAACCAGCCCCCAGCCCAGGAGCCCCTGGTGGTTCAGGAACTGGGCTGAGCTGCAGCTGCAGGGCACTAAAAAGGAACCTAAAATCACCACCCCAGGCAGAAACAGAGCCTTGGAAACATTTAAGAACTATTTGCTTGATGAATTCATTCCTGCTGAATGCTGTGGCCTCTGGGAGCTGCAGCAGAGCCAGTCCAGGCACAGAATAATTGCAGGGGTTGAGGGAAGCTTCTCCTGCCCTTCCTTCTTGGTCATTACTGTGGAAAGGGCTGAAATCCCTTCAGAGGGATGTTAAAGATGTTCAGGCTCCCCCAGACTCGACACAAGCAGCAGAAATGAAGCAGGGCTGAAACCCTGCTGGTCCTGCAGAGCCCCCCAGAGCCCCTCAGAGCCCCCCAGAACCCCTCAGAGCCCCTCTCACCTCAGCATACTTGGCTGGAATATCGGCCTTCTCCACTCCGTAGTGATGTTTGCAGTTGGTGGCTGCAGCCACCTGAAGCACCACCTGCCCCACACCTGCAGGGGGAGGAAAAAAACCCACAGTGAGGGCACAGAGCACAGCAAGGGGAGAGGAGAGAGGAGCTGGCAGAGCAAAGGCAGGAGGAAAAAGGCAGATAAATTGCAGGGCAGCTCCAACTCCCAGTGTGACATTCCCACGTTGGAGGCACTGGGCATTCCTGAAGTCATTCCCACTTCCCAAGTGCTGAGCAAGAAAATCATGGATTTCTGATGATAACAGGGAGAAGGAGCCAATATTTGAGCCTCTGACACAGCCAGCAGCACCACAGGCCTCCAGACAGGATCTTCTGGAACCTTCCTGAACAAACAATTGGGAGCACCCATGGCAATTTATTTTTTTAACTTCCAGATGGTAAATAGTTTGCCAGCTCTGATGCCTTTCTAAATGTCTCAGCTGAACATCAGTCACTGACAGGAAATCTCAGACATCAGTCCCACTGGGGGAGGAAATGTGGGTAAAAAAAGCAAATCACTGAAGATGTATTAAGGTTTGGGGGGGTTGCAGTCCTGTATTTAAATTTAAACCACATTTTTAAGAAATATTTTTCCCCAGAAGTCCTGTATCAGACCAGCAACAAAACCCAAACAGACTTGATTTAAAACTTTACAACCCATCCAGTAAGAGGGGAAATTCTGATTACTCCTTTCCTGCTCTGAACCAGATTTTACCAAGAAAAAGAACAGCTTGTTCTTACTCAGTATCTCCTCTCCACGTGGGCCTGACTCAGACCTGCTTCCCTCACCCAACACCTCCTTCCTCTTCAAACTCCAACCTGTTGCAGTTGGGGGGTGGATTTTGTGGGGTCCCACAAGACAACTGGTGAAGTGAACTAGAAAATCTTTTTTCCACACACTGACAATTAGGTCAGAGCCAAAAACCTGCTTCATTTTCAGATCCCAAGCGTTTCACATGAGAAAGGTCAAGAAATCCCATTTTCCGATAGGAAGGGCACAAAATCCACAGCAAACACGGGAACTTTTAGGAATGCAACTTTCTTTTTCAAGCATCATTTTTAACATTGTTTCTGCCCTGGTGTATCCAACAACAGCAACAGAAACCAAGTGTTCTGTAGTGAGGGTTTATTGACTGTGGGTTATTGATATTTCACCAGGGCATCTGTTTGGCCATTTAATCCCGTCCTAAAAAGCAGGGGGGATTATGGAGAAAAGATGCTTATCCTGCACAGCAACCCTTAGTTCTGATTTAGCCTGCAAGACAATCCTTCACCCTGGTTTACTCCCTAAAATAAGCAAAGAAAGGGGGAAAGCAGCCAAAAAAAGGACACAGAGCAGGCCCAGCTCACTCACCGCTGCCCAAGTCGACAAACAGATCGTCCTCGGTCATCTTGATCTCGTCGATCATTTGGGCCACCAGGTCGAAGGAGGTTTCCCCGTAAACCTCGGGCGAAAAGGGCTCGTAGTTGTTGAGTTTCTCGGGGTCGGTGACCGAGTGGTTGTAGACCTGCTGCAGGATGTGGCGCAGGAGCCCGTTGGACGGGCGCGTGTTCAGCTTCATGGGCTGCGTCGTCCCCTTCCACTGTGGGCAAAGCAGGGACAGGGTGGGAACCCGGCATGGGGCTGGCACAGAGAGGGCAAACCCCCCTCGAGGCTGGCCTGGAGGTGCTGGGTAAAGAGAGGAACAGGCCCCGTGCTCTGGAGACAGGAGGGCTGGGGGGGGTTAGTGGGAGGAGAGAACAGGAGGCTTTGGACAAAGGGGGAATGGTTTCCCACTGTTAGCTGGGATTTGGGAAGGAATTCCTGGCTGGGAGGGTGGGCAGGCCCTGGCACAGGGTGCCCAGAGAAGCTGTGGCTGCCCCAGCCCTGGGAGTATCCAAGGCCAGGTTGGAGAAGGGAAGGATCCAGGGAGACCTGAGAGCCCCTTCCAGTGCCTAAAGGGGCTCCAGGAGAGCTGGAGAGGGACTTGGAACAAGGGATAGAGGGACAGGACACAGGGAATGGCTTCCCACTGCCAGAGGGCAGGGTGAGATGGGATATTGGGAAGGAATTCCTCCCTGGGAGGGCAGGCAGGCCCTGGAATGCATTTTCCAGAGGATGCTCCATCCCTGGGAGTGTCCAAGGCCAGGTTGGAGCAACCTGGAATAGTGGGAGGTGTCCCTGCCCGTGGCAGGGGGTGGGACTGGATGGGCTTTGAGGTCCCTCCCAACCCAAACTCTTGAGTGACACTAAAGACAAACAGAGCCCCAGCTCTCTCTACTTTGTCACACCTCAGCTAAGAGGTCATTTTGTGTCTGCCGGAAACTGGTGCCAAAGGGGGAAGGAAAGAGATGTAAAACCCAACAGAATGTGAAGTTCAGCACGAGGTGCAGCTGGGAAGGGGAGAATTTGCTCCCTCCTCCTCTATTTACTCAGCAGCACTGAAGTCACACTGTGTGTCAACACCAGAGCAGTTGAATTCTGCCTCAGGAGCTGTTGGGTGGGAGGGATCCCATGTACTCAAACAGGGAGTGGCAGGAAAGAGATGGAAATCAAGTCTTTCTTCTTCAGAAAAAAGAAAACCTGTCCTAAGCACAAAAGTTGTTGAGTTTTAAAAATGTTCCTCTCCCCCTTTGATAAAAACAGACAAAAAAGGGGCAGCTCCAGGACCCCTCCTAAACTTTCCTGTTGGGATTGAGGTGCAACTGGGGATGCTGAACAGCTTCTCATGTTTAGCTCTTAACCAAGACACATGTGAAGACACCTGAACCCAAACAGGCACGAGTTTTGGGGAATTGTAAGCCACAAAATTAGGGAATTACTGGGAAAAAGCCTTCTTGCCATAATACTGCACAATTCAAATAATTCCCATAAGCACAGCAGAGAAAAAAATCCACCTGTGCTTTGAAATTCAACAGAATAGTCACTTTATTCACTGTTCATGCTTTGCTTCCTCCAGCCCAACCTTTTACAGGGGCAGGAGAGTCAAAAAACTTGTTAAATTGGTCTGAAAAGACATTACATTCTCCTTTAGCCCTCAGAACAGAGAGGCTGGGCTGTGTGGCAAGGAAATTCCTAAGCCATGGATCATTTCCACAACACACAGGGCGGTTCATATGGATTATTTAAGTACCCATAAGCCACAGATTTCCCCTACAAATGTAAATCCATACAAGAAATGCCTGGGAGACATCTAAGTGCTAAAGGCAGAGAAACCTTTTGTTGCCCTTAAAGCTCTTTCCAAGTGCCAGGAGTGGCCAGTGAAGAGCAAGAGCTGCCAAACCTGCAGTTTGGGAACAAAAAGTGGGGTTGCATCCCTCCAACACTGGCTGCCCCAATGGGATCAAGAAAATAAGTTTAATATCAAGATAAGCGTCCAAAAGAATGGAAGTGCTGGATACTGGTGGTGTCCCAGTGCCACTGGGGCAGTGCCAGCTCCCTGGTGTTGTGCCCTGTGTGTGAGCAGAGCAGGGTGATGGCAGGGCTGGAGAAACACCTACCAGCTGGTGGATGCTGTCGATGGCTCGGTTGTACTTGTCACACAGTCTCTGCATGCTCTCAAAGCTGGGGAGAAACCACAAACAGGCAGGTTGGAGCCACAGAGCCCCCTGAGTTCTGAGGGGCACCAGCAGCTCCTGAGCCCAAAGCCCTCCTTTGAGCACTCTTTGGGTGGGATTAGTTTGCCTTGTCCTGCCCCTGTGGTTTTGGGGCCTGGCAGGGGTTTGGTGGGTTGAGTGAGATGCTCAAGTTTACTCATTTATTGGCCACAAATGAATAATAATAACACCACAATCATCTTTCTGACATCTTTGCTGGCCCACACCAAGTGGAAGCTCCCAAGTGGCTACTTGAGCACACAGAGATTTTTGCAGTGCCATGGTTAGTGTGTTGAGAATGTTCCTACAATGTAAAGCAAAAATACCCAAACCACATAGTCACCAGAACTGAAGGACAGGGGGAAAATTACAACACTACAAAACATACTGAGGGCACAACCTTGGGCTTTTCTATCACTTTGCTTACTCTAAATAAGTATTTAGGGCTTGTTTCTCTCAAAACACTGAAGACTGAAGACTTTAAAATCTCCAGTAGACCAGGAGTACATGACAAATAATATTAGTTCCTTTAAATCATACTTTGAGTCCAGTCCCCTTTGTGTTAATTAAAGGTCTGTGTGCTCAGAGCTCATTACTTCTCTCCCACATTCTCAGCTGGACAGAAACTTGAGAGATCTGTAAATTTTTCTCCTTTTTTCCATCATCTCTCCATGATAATCAGTCCTGAGACAAGCAGGTCCTTTTCTAGAAATTAACTGTGGGTTTGAAAATGCAGCCAGAGCCAGGCCACGACCTCCAGTGTCCCCCAGCAGGGAAGCACAGGGATTGCTCCATGGGCTGCTGGGATTACAGATGCCTTAATGACAGAAGCTGAGAGGATTAAATACATTCATCTCTGGCCAGGGAAGAAGAGATATTCCCAGGAACATCATCCATTACATAACCTGAGCCACAAAGCAGCAGCAAAAGCAATACAAGGGGTTATGGGGTGGCACAAGTAAATCCTGGCCATTCCCAGAGCTGGGAAGGGGAGGGGGGACCAGGGGACAGCAGAAGGAAGGGACACTTCAATCTCCTGTGTCCTCAGTGTCCCCACACTGGCCAGGTCACCTCTCCCAAGAGTCCTGGCCATTCCAGCCCCACTTCAGCTGTCTGTGCTTGTTTCCCTGCTGGGACAAAGCAAGAGGGTTTGGGCTGCACAGTGTGTGCATTTTCATAACCTGCTGCTTTTCCTTCACATCCCTGGATCCCTCCACCTGCCACAAGTCATTTTTCTGGCAAAGTTTTTCAAAGGAATTAAAAAAGCCAAATTAATTAATCCAAAATCCCAGGTTTAGGATTTCCTGGAAAAGCTGCAGGAAGGTGAGTGGGATGTGACTTCTGTTTGGTATTGCTGCCAACCACACTGATACTCCCCAGCTAAACGTGCCCAGTGAGGATGCCAGATCTGTGAAACTCCAGCCCTGCAGCCACTGGGAGTAACCCACAAACCCAAATGAATGGATTTTATGACAAGGGATGCTCAACTCTGATCTCCCCCCTTGAATTTTTCAGGAGGAAGAGAGGGACTAACAAGCCTTGCAGTGAAATGACTAAAAAGTGAGAGAGGAGGAAGCAATAACTTGAGCAGACCATGGCACAAGTACCCAGTGCCTGGGAGGGCTGGGATGGATATTGGGAAAAGGTTCTTCCCCCAGAGGGTGGTGGGCACTGACCAGGCTCCCCAGGGCAGTGGGCACAGCCCCAAGGCTGCCAGAGCTCCAGGAGGGTTTGGATGATCCTCTCAAGGACAGGGTGGGACTGTTGGGGTGTCTGTGCAGGGCCAGGGGTTGGACTGGATGGCCCTTGGGGGTCCCTTCCAGCTCAAGATAATGGAGGATTTTAATCAAAGCAATGCAGTTTCATCTGTCAACCTCAATCCAACAGTTCCCTCATGCTGTGGAGCTGGGCACATTCCCTCCTTCCCACGAGGGCACCCCAGGAGTTTGCTGCCAACTGCAGCTTTCCCAGTGCCAGCACAGAACCTCAGGCCCCTCCAGACACAGCACAGAGCAGGCTCTGCCTCTCCCAGCCCTGAGGTGAACACCACAAACCAGACAGTGCTTTTAAGCTGCCTGTGGAACAGGAATTGCCATGGAGCTACAGGGACCTGGAATCCCTCCCTGCCCAGAACACCCTGATGATCACTCACCTTTCCATTTAACCCCCACTCAGGGCAGGCAGGGCAAGGTGAGCCTGCCACTGCCAGCCAGCCCTGCCAGGCCACAGAGCAGGCAGGAATTCTGGGCTGCTCCAGCAGCAGCTCCCTCAGTGCCATTCAGATTCCCAGGCTGGCCCCTGGCCAAGGTGCAGATACCCAGCATTGTTTGGCAGTGAGTAATCCCAACCTACACCCCAGCCCAGCTCTGCCGTGTGGAGTTTCCAATTATGTCCTTAATCCAACAGCCTTTGCCAATGTTGCTGTTACACATTTCCTACCAAAATAACTCTGCAGAGCCTGGAGCCACTTTGAGAGGAAACTGCAGCTCGTAGTGTCTAAGAATAACCAGGGACTGGTTCCCTCCACCCCGAGCTGGCCCAGCCTCCTGGTGGGGCACAAACACATTCCTCTCACCTTTTTGTATCATAGTCAATCAAAACATAGTTCTCCATGGCAAGCTTGAGATCTGGGATTTCTTCACAGACCCACCTGGAAGGAGAGAGGGAATGATTAATGGAAGTATTGCCAATTAAGGATAATAATATTGTCCCAGTTCTAGACTGGCTTTGCTCCCCGTGGATTGCAGCAGCCCTGGATGCTCCCGTCCCAGACATCCCAAAATACTCCCTGGAAAGCTGCAACAATTCACATTTGTCCTGAATAAACAGCAAGATGCCTGTAGATACTGGCTGCTTTTGAAACATCACAGCTTCAAAATAAGGTAATAAATGTATTCAACATGGCTAAAAATACTCCCAAGTCATGGCTGATGCCAATCTAACACCAAATGTGGTGGAGAAGTGCAGCATTTTCAAAGGACACTGAGTTTGATAAAGCTGAGTGTGGAAAAGAGGTTTGCACAGCACCACAAAACTGTCACCTCTCACTGCAAGGATATTCTCCTCTGGGTCGTGTCTAAACTGTCCTTACACCTTCCCCAGCCCAACCAGAGCAGATTATTCTGATAAAAGACCCCTCTGACAGGCTGAGTTGTGGCCCTCAGAAATGGAGAACACGTGCCCACTTGCAGTGCAGCCAACAATGGCATCTCCCAGCAGAGACCTGCACTCAGGGAATGCAGGAAAATTAGAGCCTTTCAGAGGCAACTTAAAAGCCACAGCAGCTTTGCACACACTCTGCTCCACAAATACCCAAATGGCAAAGCACTGTCATCAGCAGAAGGGCTCCATTCAGAGGATGAATTCCAGCAGGAATGGCAGTTCCTCCCTCAAGCCCCTTGCTGCATCCTCCACTAGCAAAATCATCCAAAATAATTAGGACTAAAGAGCCAGCAGTTCTGTTCCTTCTGGCTGATTCACAGGCAAGTAAAAACCAGGACTTGGATGTTTAAGGCTGACTCTCTTCTATTTAGTGTCTTCCACCTCCCTAAAAACATTTGGGCTCTAGCTCTGCAAACTGTTCACTCTTAGATGGGCATGGGCAGCCAGCAGCTCCCTGCCCACAGCTTGGTCCTTGTGTGTCCCTCCCAGCCCAGGATATTCCATGTTTCCCTGGTTCCAGTGCCTCAGGGAGATAAAGGCTGGTTTATCCTGTCACCCAGCACTTTCACAACCACCCTGTGGGCACTTTGCACAAGGCAGGCCAAGCTTCTGGCACTGTGGTCACTCTAATCTTGCCTAAAACACAGTTGTGAAACACTTCTTGGACCCAAAACTGCCTCCTAACGTGTTCTCCCCTTCTTTCAGCACAAAAAGCACCACCACCACCTCCAGCCCCCACTTTGAGCACCCCAAACCCCTTCAGAGGGGTCTTCTCAACACCCCCACTTGCCAAGTATGCCACCAGAGCCCCTGGCACAGGATTTTATCCCCTGCAGTGCAAGCAGGCTGGCAGCAGCACTGGCAGGGCTCTGTAGTTAGAGAGGGATTTCCTAGAAGAGAAATTCCCAGCTCAGCCCCATCCCACATCCCCCCCTGCCCAGAGCATGGGAAATGCCCTGATTTCAGGAGTGCCAAGGGTGCCATGGAGCACATGGCTCTCACACAAGGCTCACCACCTTCTCCTGGGCCATGTGGGACCACATTCCAAGCTCAGGACCTGTACCTGCACCACTACAGGGTATCAAAGCATTAAAAGGTGCTGCAGACACAGCCCTGAGCCAAGGGCAGGATGGGATCCAGCTGACAAGAACAGCTCTGTGCTGTGGGCGACACTCCCCAGCCCTCAGTGACTGGGGAGTTGCTGTTGTTGTTCCAAGCAGGTCACCTCTTAATGCCTGTGGTGGGAAACCCTCTGAATTCCTGTTTTCACCTTTAGCCTCCCATTTTCCCCACGCTGTTCCAGCTCCAGCAGCAGAATTACAAGGAATGCTACAGGGACACCAGTGCCAAAGAACCCAAATGCTGCAACAGGGGAAGGGAGAGGGTGGGGAGAGGCAACACCAAGCCCAGGGTGTTTTCTTCACCTTGCCTGGCTACAGCTCAAACACAAGCTGCCATAAGCACTCGAGCTGAACATCAGCACTCATTTTTAATCTCTGTTCAGAGCAGAATATGGCCAGATAAACCCAAATCTCTTTGTCAGGGAGCTTTGGATTGCAACAAATTCAGCTTAGAAAAGACATTTAGCTGGGAAGTGCTGCCCTGCTGTGTGCCCTGGCTGCAGACAGGAGTTACAGGAGGGTCAGCACTGAACACTCACCGAATTGTCTCAATAATTTCGTGAGCAGCATCATGGTGTTTGTCCTGAAAGAAAAAGAAGAGACATCAGGTGCTGCCTGGCAGGAGTTTCCAGGAATCACAGTATGTTCAAGAATAAATGACACACAATACTTCTAAGAATACCAAGCACACTGGGAAAGGAGGCTTTGATTGCCACCCAGGCCATTAAACCCATCAAAACGAGCCCTCTAAGGAAAAATAAGGCTTAAGGAAATACATTTTCCAGGTTTCTGTGGACTGGCAAGTGATTGACATGAAGGAATGTCACTGTACTTATTTCTCTGTCATCCTCTCCCCCCAGGAACTGTGGGGCTGGAACCCTGGGAGGATTTTTGGGGTGCAGCAGGTACTTGAGTACAAATTCCCCACTGAACAGCTGCTCCCCCCCAGCATCTGGCACACACTCCCCGCTCCAGATGGGCAGATTCCAGCACAGGGAATGGCTCTCCAAAATCAAGCATCAAAGGAGCAGAGGGAGGGGGTTCAGTGCAGCCAAAACACCCTCCCAGCACACACAGACACAAAGAGAGGGCTGGATGTGGAGCCTTTGCCATGCAGCCCAAAGCACATTAATGTTGTGTACACCAGGCTGGGACACACAGGGCTGGCTGGTTGAATTTGGGAGTTTGCTCAGGAGCCACAGAAGCACGAGTGGGTTCAGCAAATCATTCCCAACCCGTGCTAACAAAGCCCTTGGAGCCGCATTTGTATGCACCATGCTACCCAAAAAATTCTATTTTAGGGAAGCTGCTGGAGTTGTACACACATTGTTGTATCCAGCTTGGGAAGCCTTAGTTACCAGAGCCCACGTGCACAAAGCTGAGGTTATATTTAGATGGTTGGTTCTGGAAGTGGCTTTGACCTTTTAATTAGGAGCCTCCTGTCTAAGGACCTTCCAGAGTAACAAGTGTAAAGGCTCTCAAATCCTCTTCCTTGTTTCCTGCTGCAGAAATGTCACTTCTGCAGAGTTACCAGGGGAAATGCTACAGCAAAGGGCAGGGACAGGTGACAGAAGGCAGAGGACTGGAAGAAGGAAAACACTGATGGACAGATGACGGAAAAGGGCTGGATGGATTATCCCTGTCTGGAGACACAGAAGGATGTGATATAAGTCAAATAAAAGCCTTTTCCATCAGTATCTCAGCTTTCCTATTGCCATGAGGAAACAGATTTCCCTTTCTATGACCAGTTCAAATGTTGGGGATCAGACAGGCTTGTAGAAGTTTTCATTCCAAAGTACACAGCCCTTTAGATAAAAATGTAGGGACAGAGGGATGGACAGGCAAACTGTCCTGAGGTCTGTCATCCTTCCAGTCCTTAAGGGGGGTTATAAAAAGGAGGGAGGGGGACTTTTCATAGAGGGAGACAGCGACAGGCCAAGGGGTTTCCCAGTGCCAGAGGGCAGTGTTGGATGGGATATTGGGAAGGAATTGTTCCCTGTGAGGGTGGGAGGAGTTGGGATGGAATTCCCAGAGAAGCTGTGGCTGCCCCAACCCTGGAAGTGTCCAAGGCCAGGTTGGACAGGCCTTGGAGCACCCTGGGCTAGTGGGAGGTGTCCCTGCCCATGGCATGGGGTGGGACTGGATGGGCTTTGGGTCATTCCAACCCAAACCAGTCCATGATTCTCTGCCCACTCCCCTCTATGCCTGTGTTTCCTCCAGTCCAAGGAATTCCTTTGATAAATCCTGGCTTAGAAACCAGGGAAGCAACTGAAGCCAAACCTGCTCCTGCTCTCAGTGCCCACACCAAAGGAGTGTGTTCTCTCTCCTTGTCTCTGGGCACTGAAGGCAGAGCACAAGAGGGTTGGAGAACTTCTCATTTCTTATCTGCAAAGTGTAGGAACAGCCCAGGCCAGCAGCTCATCCATCACTATATCCCCCAGGATCATCCTCTTCCACCACGTGCAGAATCATCCCAGGGAGCCCCCCAGGCTGATCCAGCTCCCCCACAAACTGTGTTCCTGCAGAGTCACAACTGGCTTTATCACCATAAGCACATGAACCCAGAAAAGTGAATTCAGGCTTATTTTGGCAGAACCATTTCCTCTGAGGAAGTTCTATCCTTCAGGGCTGGCTTGGGCAGTTGAGGGGTGAGCAGAGCACAGGGGAAAGCCCTTGTCCTACATGAAAACATCCCCATAAACAGCCAGACTGTTTAATTCTCGGATTCTCTTGGCTTGGGTTAAAAATAAAACATCAATTTAACTAATAATAATAAATCACCATTCACATCTGCAACTACAGATCTGCCAATGTCAGTGACTTTACCAACACAACCTCATGTGGAATCTCCAGCCAGAAGGGGCCTTTGAGCTTAGTTTGTGTCATTATTTGGAATAATGAAATCCAAACCAGTTCCACACCTACTGCTGCTCAAGTTCCCATGCTGAAACACTCCCCAAGTTTCCTGTGCTCCATAACTAACATTCCTTGGCCAAGCAGACAAGCTCCCAGGGTCTCAGGCGAGCCTTGAAAACCAACTCAAATCTGATCTCCCACATTTCTTCAAAGCAGAGCTGGCCTGGAAAATGGAGAAACAGATCTGAGGGGAATACAGAGCAGTTCCCCCTTCTTCAGAGGAAATTCCAGGCCAATTTCAACATGGTTGTAAGATTTAATAAGAACAGACATTAAACAGCACCAGCCACCACATCTGTATTCAGGCAATTGTTTATGGCACTGACAGAGTTTGATGCAACCAAAAGCCAAGTGGAATGGAAACCTCCCCAAACCCCTGACCCTGCTCCAGCCTTTCCCATCAACCTTCCAAACCTCCCCAAACCCCTGACCCTGCTCCAGCCTTTCCCATCAACCTTCCAAACCTCCCCAAATCCCTGACCCTGCTCCAGCCTTGCTATGAACCTTCCAAGCAGCTGCCCTGCTTTGGGCCAGACACCCAGTGGGGTTTGGTTCAGCAGTTTTAACCCAGACCCTCCACAGCCCCAGGGGATGAACCAGCAGAATTCATGGATCAATCCAGGAGGTTGGATGGTGATTCCCAATGGCTCTGCTGCAGTCCCAGCAGCCTGACCAACCTGAAACCCTCAGCAATGGCCTGAAGCTTCTCAAACTCAAGACACAGCTTAGAGTTGGGGTTTTGGGTTGGTGTGGGTTTCTTGGATGATTTTTCCAGGCTGCTGCAGCCCCCCAGGACCACCCCAGCCTTCCAGCTCCCCCTGGAGCACAGGCAGGTTATCCCAGTGCCATGCTGGACTCTGGCAGCAGGCAGAGCACAGTCTCCCAGTGCACTTGCAGTGCTTTTGGCAGGGAAACCTCCCAGGAAGAGGCTCCAGCAGAGCCCAGCCCATCCCTCATGGAATCCCACGTGCAGAGAGAGGCCCTTTGGCCGAGGCTCAAGAAGCCTCTGTGCTCTGCTGCAGTCACGAGAGGATGCCCCGGTGCTCCCTGTCACGAAGAGCAGCTCCAGTCACCCTCCCAGTGCCCCAGGCTGCTCCCCCTCCCTCCTCCCTGCACTGCTGGGAGGGAGGGATGGAGGGATGGATGGATGGAGCTCACTACGTGCTGCTCCCTGGCCTGGCTGTACTTCCCAATGTTCCTGTATTTATGTCTGGGACGCCCTTGGAATCTTCAGAGCCACAGAAATGGAAGCTTTTCATGAGAGGAGCCCTTATCTCCTTAATGTGGAGAGTGTTTAAACTAAAGAGTTGCAGTCTGGAGTAGTTATTGACACTGCCCAAAGCTATTCACGAGTTTCCAGCAACCCAAACCTAAACACACGCTGAGTTCTTGCAGCCAATTCCTCTCCAGCTGAACTTGTCACAGAGCTCTGATTTTCAACCTAAATATTCAGTTTTAAACTGAAACATGAGTTCCTGGGGAAAGTTCAACACTTTCTGCCAGGACTTTTCATTGGGAAAAAACAACAGAAAGGAAGCACTTTCTCCAAAGTCACTTGAAAGAGAATCCAGCTTTCTATGGAAAGCAGTGGACACAGTTCCAGCTGCACAGCCTGGCAGCTCCCACTCCTGCAGCAGGTTTCTCTCTCCATTCACATGTTCCTACAACTCCAGTCCCAGGGATTTGGAGCCAGGAAGGCTCCCACTGAGCACAGCAGAGCCCCCAGCACACACAGCCCCCCAGCTCCTGTCCCACACACCCCACAGGGTCCCCCCACTCCACAGAGATCCATTCTGAGCAGTTGGAGCTCTCCCTTCACCTCCTCAGAAAAAAGACCTTTCGTGTCTTGCAGCTACAAGAAGCCCTCAGATGTCATTTAAAGGCCAAATAAGGCAGTGCCCAAAAGCTCTTTCCAAATATGTATGTTGATGTAATCATTATCATTTGCTATAACCACTCTGTTTGCCCATCCCTATTAAAAATCATCAATGTAAGCATAAGAAAACTAAAGCAACCCCAATAAAACATATTATATTGTGATCAGTTTAATTGACATGATCAGCACCAGACCCAGCACAACTTTACTCCAGAGCACCAAATTTCAGAGAGAAACAGCTAAATCTGACAGTTTTGCAGAACACCCTACAAGAGCAAAGCAAATTGAATCTCAGACTTTGCTACATTTCTGCCACAAACTGGCAGTTTGTGAGGGTTTGTAATTCCCCCAGTGGGGCTGGTTCTTTTCAAGTTAACACCCCCTAAGGTATCTAAATGGCAGGATTTGAATATAACTCTGTTCCAGGCCCACATCCCAGACCCCTGGGTGTATTTGTACAGGACTGGTTATCTCACAGTGCAACAATCCATACTCTGCAGCCAATCTCTAACCTAAAGCAACAGTGAAACCTTCTGTGTTTCCTCCTCAAACACAAAGAACGTGTTCAATTAAAGAAGGCAGCAGACGGTGCCTGGAGCAAGAAACACCACCCTGGTGCCCTTCCAAATTTACATCTTTTTATATTTAAGTTCTTCTTTTTTGACTGTGCTTATCCCTGGAATGAGGTTCAGCTGGGGTTTGGGGGTGAACACTGTATTTTTCTCAATTTCAGTTCCCCAAAGTTAAACCCCATCCAGGTTGGAGGGGGCTTGGAACAACCTGGGCTAGTGGGAGGTGTCCCTGCCCATGGCAAAGGGGTGGAACTGGATGAGCTTTAAGGTCCCTTCCAACCCAAACCATTCTGGGATTCTTGGAAAGTGGGATCCTTGTGAGATCTGATCACCTACACAGGAAATGCAGCAAAGAGGCAGCCCAAAAACCCCACAAACCAAATGGTCTGAAAATCTGCATGAGCTCTTGAAAAACAAATGGAAAAAAAGAAATACAGCCCAGGCCCTTCAATCTCTCACTCTCACAGCACCTCACACAGACCTTTAAGCGCCTTTATCTCCCCTTCAGAGACAACACACATTCCTGTGCCCAGCTGGACCATCCCACAGCAAGAGAGACCCTTGCGGGGCCAGTTCAGTGTCTGCCCCACCAGGTCACACTTCCAGCCCCAAAACAGGGCCAGGGGACCAAAGCAGCTCTGCAGAAAGGTGCAAAGAGCTGTGGTCAAGCACTGGCAGGGCAGGAGGGAGAGATCCCCTACAAGCTTTCCAGTGCCCAGGGTGTGATGTGAGAATCAAAGCCAAATAACCTGCTTACAAACAAATCAATGGCAACACTTGTACCTTCCAATGAGTGTGTTTAAACACCATTCTACTTCCCACACCTGAGCCATGGAACAGCAGCTCCTCCCAGACTCCAAACACTGACCCCAGACCGACAGAAGTCATTTGGATTTGCCAAATTCTCCTCTCCAAACCACCCGTTTAACTGAGAAAACAAAAGAGGTCAGTCCCACCAGGCCCTGGCTTTAAACAACAGCTTGGTTGCCTGCAGTGGCAGCTCTCTCCACAGGCAGCACTCCATAAATCCAAGGGAGAGGAGGATGTTACAGCTGGAGACAAGATGGTGAGCAGAGATCAAAAAGATGGATTAGGAAAAGCCAATCAATCTTGCAGAAGGCTGGTGGGACAAGGACCTCTTTAATGCCCCTCTCCCCACTCCATCTGGGGAGGAGGATCAGCATTTCTCAGGCACCAGGAAAGGCAATGTCAGTTCCTGCAGCTGCAGCTTCCCCAGGAGCCAGGAAAGCCTCCAGCATTCCATGTGCCCTGGCACAGCATGGGCTTCAGCCTGTCAGGAGTTTGTGTTTCATCCCCCCAGGGTTTAAACTTCCTTCACACCTCGCCTGGAAAGAGCCACCAGCACAACCTCCCTGTCCAGAGCAGGGCCATGGCCAACACACCTACACACAGTGAGCACAAGAGCCTGTGAAAAGCCAAACCCAAAGGAATTCCAGCTGCTCCAGCTGCTGCACAAAGGGAAGTTCTCAGGCTCTGTGTCCTGCCAGCTCTGCCTTCCATCACTTGGCACTTGAAGGTCTTTGCCTCATGCTCAAATACCCTGAGCAAGGAAAAGGGAAAGTCTGCTCGGTGCAGCATTTCATTCTGGATACAGAGACTTGGTTTAATATCACCAGATTTTATCCAAATTAACATTGTGCCATTCACCCTCCACAGGTTTTCTTCCCAAGTGAGACCAAAAGCCCTCCCTGAACCACCCAATTACTGTTCCCCTATTCAAGGAAGTGCAAGGACATCCACAAGAATACACACACATTAGTAGGTATACAAAGAGATCTCCTGCAGAGAGCAGCTGGTGTCCATACTTTTCCTCCCAGCCTCAGGGAAGAAAAGACAAGCAAGAGCTACCAAGACTGCATTTTAAAGCCCAAAGCAGAGGCAGGCAAGTCTGATGTGGTTGCAGCAGTTTGCAAGTTTATCATCACACAAAACTCAATGGAAAACGTGGAGGGCATTATGGCCTCTTTAATGGCTATGTAAGGACATTTAAAGAAAAGGAAATGCTAGCCCAAGATCCAAAACATACTCAAATTACCAACATAACAAAGGAAATAGAAAAAGGTGGTGCAGGCTGCTCTGGGTAATCTTTTAGCATGGCTGCACCAGGGCCTGCACTCTCCCTGAGCCACAATGACACGGTTTTGCCTCTGCACACAGCAATTCCAACTGTTGCTACGGCCACTGCTCCCAGGCAGGAGGGAATGGTTCCCAAGGCCTGGGCAGGAGGGGCTGCAGAAACCCATTCACATGCTCTCAGCCTGCAGGAGTGGCCAAGGCAGGAGGGAATGGTTCCCAAGGCCTGGGCAGGAGGGGCTGCAGAAACCCATTCACATGCTCTCAGCCTGCAGGAGTGGCCAAGGCAGGAGGGAATGGTTCCCAAGGCCTGGGCAGGAGGGGCTGCAGAAACCCATTCACATGCTCTCAGCCTGCAGGAGTGGCCAAGGCAGCAGCCCCAGGGGACAGACACAGCACGACAACCCCCTGCCTCTGTCTGCCTCAGCCAGGCACGAGAAATGGCTCCGCTGTGCAAAAACACAGCCTGGCTCCAAAAAAATAATGTTTCTCTTAGAATGCATAGGGGAATGCAATTATTGTGGTGGAACAGCACCTTCCCTGGGATGTGCTGTTGCCCTCTCAGTCGAGTTTGAGGTGCTGACACTGTTCCCACAGCAGGGCAGCTGTGGTGATGCCACCTGCACCTGCAGAGAGACCCAGCTCTGCTTATTCTGGCACAGAGGGAACTGCTGGGCTTTCACTCCAGCAAAGGAGGGAGGCAGTTCCCAGACAGTTTAACCCCACACAGCCACCTGCTCTGCCACCACTTCCCCAAAAGTCACCTCCTGCTTTGGGCCAGCAGTGCCTGTGCTCTCACATGGTGAAGGCAGGCAAGGCCTGAGCTGAGACTAAACCAAAGCTTTGGGCTGTTCTGGCTTAGTTCCCTCCCAGCCAGAGCAGTGCAGCACAAACACACAGTTCTGAGGGGGAGGCAGCTCACACAGCCATGGCAAGAGTCATTTCTACCCACAGATGTACCAGCCACAAAGGAGCCACAGCCTGTGGGGACAGAGAAATAACCCACTCCTGCAGCTGGGACAGGGGACAGAGGACATCTGTGTGTCCTCCCACAGTGCCACAAACCAACCTGCCTGTGAAACCTGAGGGTCAGTGCTGGCAGAAATGAAGAGCCAGTGCCAAAACTGCTGGTGCTGAAGGCAGCCACCATCTCTGCCTCCACCCCACAGTGTTCCCACACCCCTGGTGGGTGCTGGGGGGTTCTCATGGCACAGCCTGGCTGCCTGACCCCATCTCCTCCAAGGAACACTGGCAGCCAGAGGGAAGCTCCTGCAGCCACTGGGGAGACAGCAACAGTTTAAATAACCACTTCACATTCTGAAAGACAGCTCAGAAATCCTGCTCCACTTAAGACACATAAATATTCTACATAGCAGACATTTGCAATAAAAACTTGTTCTCTTTCTGGACCCACCAGGCTCCTAAAGAAAGGTGTGCTGTGTGGGTACACAAGTAAAACATGAATGGATGTGGCTTTTCCTCCATAAGCTTCAACTTGGGGAGCAGAGCAGGGATCCAGGGCAGGTTCTGAACAGGCAACAGCAACTCCCAACCAGCAACGACTTCTCCAGGCCTCTTAAAGACTTGTAAATGACACTTGGACATGACAAACATTCTTGTAGTAAGTAGGGATGGAAGCCAAAGCAGGATCCACACAGACTCCAAGGGTCAGAGGCCACCTTGAGCCAGCACTGGATCTGCCAGGTCTTGTTGACAACAGATATGGAAACCAGAAGGAATCACCTGCATCCCAGTGGAAATTCAGCTTTCAGGGGAGCTTCATTGCTCCAGGAATCACAGAGCAGCCTCAGGAGCTCGCTGTGTGCACTGTCAAACATCAATATTATTGCTGAGCCCTAAGAAGTGAGTGATATTAATGCCAAAGCCTCAGGAAACTGCCCCTCACACAGGAACAGTATTAAGACCCATTAATTTTTTACTCAGGAACTTATTGAGTACTTTCTGCAGTGTTTGGTTTGTTAAAGCTTCCAGGGTTTCATCAATTTGTCTTCAGTAGTTCCAGATTTTTCATCCAACACTGAAAAGATCTTTCAGTGTAAATTTTTAGAAAACCGTCATTCACTCATTAAATGAAACAGACCAAAATAGTCTGAGCAGGGACTTTGTCGTTATTCACAGATCTGGTCATATCTATGAAACCATCATTTCCTGCTGTAAAATACACTCCCCCTCTTCCTATGCTCTAAAAATAGTCCCTACTCAATTTGATATCTATAGCAGCATGTGGCCAATTTTGTATATTCAGCTTTGTTTCTTGTTCCTCTTCAGAGTTAGTTTTGTCTTTAATAATCACCATGAAAATAAATATATTGTGCTCACAATTCCTAACATGAACTTTCTCTCCCTCTGTGGATCTTTCTGGTAGGAAGGAGAAGATAAATGAAGTAAAAATACATTGAGACACTTCATGATTATCAAGTTGTGATAAAGACACTGTAAGGGACAAACTAATCACCCCATCCTTGTTCCTTGTGTAGATCATTATTACAGTGCAAAGCTTTAATCAGACAGTAAAAGGTTAATTCAGAGCAGGAATTTTAAAAAAGTCAGTGTGAAAGGAGGAAAAGAAAGAAGGAAGAGTACAAAATAGACATATGGATGTCTGGGGAGAAGGGTGATTAAATTCCCCATAAATCTCACATACCAAGAGGTAAGATATTTTGCCTAAATCCCCAGGAGGAGCACAATTCACTCCCATCTCTGAGCCCTGAAAGGATAATCATCTCCATATATAATAAGGCTGCCATGAAGGACAAGAGCTGGAGCTGCTCGTGGTGGCACAGATTTCCCTGGGCACCCTGAAAGCTTTCAGTGCTGCATCCCCCTGGAACTGATGGGTGAGTTTTTAGGGAGATAAATTGGGATTGTCTGAGCTGGAACTTTAGCAGGACAGGAACATTCATCCTCACTCATCTCCTGATGGGAAAAAAAGAGGGAAAAAACAAGCTATCTTGGACAGCTACTCTGTCTTCCAACAGTCACCTTTCAGACAAATAAGTTATATGGAAAAATAAAGACTTGTGTGATCTGAAGATGCAAGACAAGAGAACAACTTTCACTTTTCATACAGAACCACTTGGGGGGAAAGCGCCTGTTAACTGAACTCATGATTTATCCTGTATCCAGAGGGTCAAAGCAGGGAACAAAAGCCAGTCTGAGAACTGAACAAGCACCGATTGTCACTGGGGCAAGTTGTACTTCAAAGGGTAAAGCCCAGAAGGAAACTGCTCCTCTGTGCTCCCCACGTGCTGCACAGGGAACCACTGCAGGGCTGCTCTGCAAAGCCCCAGGGGCACATTGCTGGCTCCCTGTGGCCCTGGGCACAGCACAGAGGGCAGGGAAGGAAATGCCAGCTCTGTCATTTGCTGGGCAGTGAGAAAGCCAAGAGCTTTGGCAATGCCCAGGTCATTATTTATTACTCTCACTCGCCCCACTCCGGGTGTTTCTGCAGCCAGGGAGGGCAGAGGGGTGCTCAGAAATCTGCTGATGTTCTCAAACCTTTCCCCTGACTAGAGAAGTTCTTCTAAGCGATTAGTCATCCCCACAAACATTTCCCAACGAGCTGCATCATCGGCAGCACCTCCGGCCTCGGAGAAATCCCCCGTTCTGCCACCCGTGCGGGATTGCTGGGCGATTACTCAGGGGGTGAGGAGGCTTTGGCTGGCAAAGGCAGCGCTTCCCCCGCTCCCAGCGCCTCCCCTGCAGGGCCCTGGGCAGGCAGTGACTCAGATTTCAGGGCAGAGCGGGGGGGCCACGCTCTGAAAACACTGCAACATTTTTTTCCAGCCCAGATATTCGCAGCTCCGGTTCCCAGGGCCGCCCCACACATCACATCCCACAGGCAGCAGCTGCGGGAGGGGCTCGGGGGGGCTTCACCTGCTCCTCCAGCACGGAGGGACCCAAGGGAAAAGCCAGGCACACGAGCAGCATGGGAGGACGTTCTCCATCAGCTCATCCAGCCCCAGGGCAGCAGGGAGTGAGGAGGGGATGGATCTGAGCAGGGGAAACACAAGGGGCAGGGGGCACAGGACCACCCTCAGCAGCTCCTGCCACAAGGGGACAATTCAGCTCCAATTTAGGATCTTCCCAAATTGACCTATGTTACCATTCTATGGCACCGACTGCTCCCACACCTGGGAAGTCAAAGCTACTCAGAGGAGTGATACACACCAAGAAAAAAGGATTAAACTCTCAAACAAGGCCTGTTATTCCTCTCTGCTGTTGATCTTTAATTTCAAAGGTGATGCTCCCTGCTAGGCTGTGATTTTCATTATCACTGCCTGCCCTTGAGCCTTCCCTGCACAGCACATTCCTTTGGTGACAGAATGGTATCAGCTGGATCACAACATGGAGACAGGGAAAAAACCCCACCACATACACACTCTGCACCCCCCAACCTGTGTAAAGTCCAGTAGTACCAAGCCTGTACCCCATTACTCCCAGTAGCAGCCACACACACCTCTCCCAGTGCAGGGTGATGCTCTGACAACACTCAATTAGAAAATGAGAATTTTCTTGCCATCACAGCTGAGTGGAAAGTCAGCAGCAACAAGGAGGAACGCAGACAAAACAATGAATTATTCAAGCCAGACTCCTCGTCCCAGTTGCTAATTTGGAGGTTTAAGCTTCAGCAGGGGCACCTGCCCCTGGTAAGATGTGCACAGCAGCACAAGCAGGATTGGCCCCTCCTGGCACAGAGGATGTGGAAGGAACAACATTGGTAAAAGACAAAAAAAATGGTATTAACGTGTAGTAAATGGGGCAGATGGCAAATTCCTCCCTGTGAGGGTGGGCACGCCCTGGCATAGGGTGCCCAGAGAAGATGTGGCTGCCCCAGCCCTGGAAGTGTCCAAGGCCAGGTTGGACAGGGCTTGGAGTAACCTGGGCTGGTGGAAGGTGTCCCTGCCCATAGCAGGGGGTGGGATGAGATGGGCTTTTTAGATCCCTCCCAACCCAAACCATTCCATGATTCTATACCCAGAGTGTGACCCTACTGGGATCCCCAGGGGCTTCCCCACCAGCAGCCTGGGCTGTAGGAGGAGTTCCCAGGTGCTGTCACAGCAAATCCTTGGCCCTTGCAAGTCCCCCAGGGAGGGGGAAACCCGACACACAAAACCTGACACCCACAGGGGCCTGCAGTCACCTTTTGGGGGGTGCCACTCAGCAGGGGAACAGAGCCCAGCACAACAGGCAGATGATGTCTAATTGTGGGACCTGAAAGGACTTGCACACTGTTTATTGGACATGACAGGCAGTGAGTCATTCCCAGCCAGGTGAAGCACACGGTGCCACAGCCACTCCAAGCCACCAGCAGGCCCTCCCTGTCACCTGGCTGTGCCTCCTGTGTCACCACTGACACTCACTGATCACTGCAAGCCTTAAGGAGAGGAGATAAAAGAACCACAGAGTCCTCTCCCTGAGGGCTGTGCTACCAGCAAACAGGCTTTTCCACATTCACCCACTCATGTTGCAACAGGGTGCAGTCCAGCAATCATCGATTTGGGGGACAATTCTCAGCTTGAGCAGCTCTGAACCTCCTGTTGCTCAGCTCTGTGTACAAACAGTCCCTCACTGGTGCCACAGATGTATGAGCAGAACCATGCAAGACCAAATTGTAGAGCTGATTCAGAGTGGAAAAAAAAAACAGACAAAAAAAAACCCAAAATCCCCCACAACCCTTTTTCCCTCCCCCATACAGAGCAGGCTGGGACTCTAAGCAGGAACTTGTCAAGAGGAGTTCAAAGTCCAACCTGAGACACCTCACAGATCAGGCAGAGCTTATCATGGTAGAAACACTCTCCGTGTTTAAACCTAATCCATATTTAGCTTTAACTATAGTAAAAGTGAGAGACAAGACCATGAACGATTCTACGGAAAGTTCTCGGGGAAAAAACCTAAATATCTCAAGTCTTAGAACCCAAAGGGGCTTCAGCCTTTGTACCCATCAGATCTGAGGAACGAGCACCGAGTTGTGCGCAGCAATATCTGAAGTGTGCCTACAAACACCATCCCCACTGGCAGCAGCCTGTTTAACACCACCCAGATCCATTAAAATGAACTCGGATCTCTCCCCCAAATGCTTCCTGTGTCGCAGGCAGCCCCAAAATGACAATGTGACCCCCGTGTCCCCGTGTGTGACAGCCTGAGCCAGGCAGGGCCACGGGAGCCGAGGAGTTAAGCGGAGTCCCGAGCAGTACAACTCACTCCAGCACACTCACTCGGGCTCTGATTAAGCGGGGCAGTCACAAAAACAGAGGTCAACATCAGAAAATATTCTGTGAGTCATGAGGAGAGATTACTCACCGTGCACTATTCAACTTACTCATCGCGGTGTGCCAGGGCCAGCACGGCTCAGCACGGCCTCCTTAGGGCACCGTGGCCTTTCCTTGGGGCTGCAGGAAGGCGGGGGAAGGATCGCACTTTCAGTTTTGGGTGGAAGGCAGTGGGAGGCTGGAGAGGCACCACCAGCGCTCTGCTCTCTCCTCCCACGGCCCTAATGAGACTCGGAGGGAAATACGTGTTTCACATCAGCCTCCCCGGCTCTTTTAGCATCCTAAAAAGCACAGGGTGGTCAGCCGGGCTGTTATCCGAGCTCAGCAGCCTGAGGAGACCCCACTTTTCCTCTTAGACATGAAATAAGCAGCAGCCCAACAATAAAGAGCCACATTATTAATCCCGGCGCCCATAAATAGGAGAGATCAGCCTTTTACGCGGCAGCACCGACGCCGCTAATTTAAGATGTAGTAAGAGCATAAAAATAGCCAAGTTACTCAAGGCAGGGTTACATCACCCCACGGAACCCGTCACGCAGCAGGTTTACAACACACAGCCTCGGATGCAGGGAAAGACATTTCCCTGCCACTCCTGCTGCTCTCACCAAAAATAACCAGCCAGGACCACGAGCTTCCCCCTCCCGTTTCTCTCCAGCTCCCTTTGGAAAACACACAGCACGAAGCAGCTGGAATGCTGCTCAACAGAACTACCTGAAGCCCGTTTTTGCCCCCGCTCTCAGGTCTCCCACCTTGCTCGCTCGGCACCACGGGCAGTGAAACTAAGAAATGTTGTGCTTACGTCAAACAGAGCCGAGCTCTCAAACCCGAAGCAGCACAGAGCTGCCGGCTGCAGTTCAGCAAAGCACGGTGTCAGCAGGCCACGGACACAGGGATTTGTCTCCAAAGCTCCAGGGCTCATCCCGAGCCTGCGTGTGTGACAGCACGTGTGTCCCCACACACAGCCCACCCGCTCCCCAAAGCTGCAGGGTGGGATATCGAGGGGCTCCAGATGAACCACCACTCGGGAATTGCTGTGGGAAAGCTGGGCAGTGAGAAGGGGACAGTAGGTTTGGGTTTTGGGGTGTTTCTCAGCACATGGGGGTGAATCCCCCCCACCCGCTGCATTTCTGATTAACTGGAGAAGAAATTCTACGTGCTCTGCCATCTTCAGAACCAGCTGCTCAAGCTTTCCCGAATTAACCGAATCCTCATTTCCCATGCTGCAAGAGCACCCATTTCACCCTTAAAATACAGGGCGGGGGGGGTTGGTTTTTCTCTTTTTGAAGCCTGCAGGCATCTCTGTGAGCAGACACAAACCCCCTCCTTCCCTCCCAGATCGACGCCGTGTAATCTTTAACCTCTGCTTCACACGAGAGGGGGAACACGAGTTAATATTTGGCGACGCTCAGAATAAAAAAAAAAAAAAAA
>WBMV01007830.1:246131-288892 GCA_013396655.1 Campylorhamphus procurvoides
CCCTTCCCTTGCCCCCGGCCGGGCCCGGCCCCCTCAGCCCCGCGCAGGCCCCGCCGCCATGGCGCTGAAGATGGTGAAGGGCAGTATCGACCGCATGTTTGACAAGAACCTGCAGGACCTGGTGCGCGGCATCCGCAACCACAAGGAGGATGAGGTGAGGGGAGCCTTTCGCCGCGGTGCGGGCCGGGGGTGTCGCCGCTTCCCTCCCCGGGGGGGGCCCTGTGTGGGAGGGGGGTGTTGGATCGGGAAGGGGGAAGCGGGAGTCAGAAGGAGGAAGGTGACACTGGGGTGTGGGGCCGGAGGGACAGGCTGGGGGAGGCAAGGAAAGTTGATGAGGAAGGGTCATGCTTGGTGTCGCTTTCCCATTTGGTGTGTTACTGTGGTGTTGAGATCCCTGATATATATATATGTTATATATATACACATACAAGAGATATGTAGAGGTGCTGTGGTGTTGAGATTCCTGACATACATCTATATATACACACAGATGAGGGATATAGGGTTCCTGTGGTGTGGAGATCCCTGATATACATGTGTGTTATATATATGTACATACATGGGGAATATAGAGTTATTGTGGTGTGGAGATCCCTGATATACACGTATATATTCACAGATACATGAGGAATATAGAGGAATAATATAGAGGAGTTGCTTCCTCTCCAGCCCTACAGTCACATGTAGTTAACTATATATATTCTTCACCATGAAGCTGATCTGCAGGAGAGCTGGGCTTGGTCATAATTCAGCTTTCAGGTTATTCATGTTGTGCATCTTCCACCTAAAGTCTCCTTCTCTCAGGTCTTTCTCTCAGCAGCAATCAGTTGTCTGTGTTGGCCTGTTATCTGCTCATGCATGAGAGGCACGTGATCAGGAAATTAGTATAGGTGAAATAATTAGTCATCAAGAACGCGTTATGTGGCACTCCACTGTGAGGTGTCACTTGGTGCCTGGGAGGTAACGGCACTAAGGGTGTCATTGATGTTCATCTTCAAATAAGTCATGACCTGAGAAGCTTTTTTATGGCTGGTGTAACAGTTGGGCTTTGCTGGGCTGTCCAGGAGTTGCCGTGGATAGTGACAGGCTAAAAAAAAAAGACTACAATGTCTCTTTGTGCAAATACACTATCCAAGTGGTTTCAGTTATCCCAGGCATCTGGAAAAGTTGAAAACATGTAACTGAATTAAATACTTGGAAAACAGATATTAGTTGCTGGTGCTGCTGGACTGAAGCACAGAGTAGAACTTCCAAAATCTCTTGGCTGTTGAAATGGGTTTTCAGTCCATTGTGCACAGGACAAGGTGGTGTTGTTACACTTGGAAACTTGCATTCTTCATAGAATCATAGAATATGCTGCATGAGTTGGAAAGGACCCATCAGGGTCATGGAATCCAATTTATTTTGGTCTCATTAAATTCATAGGTGTTGGTTTGGTGGCAGAGGAAGGCAGTGCTGCTGTGAAGTGCCCTGTAAAACGTGGGAAACACAAAAGTGCAAACAGCATGTTTGTCTGGAATTTGTGATGAGTCTAATGTGTTCTCCCCAAACCTGGACTTTTTATATCTTCATGAGCACAGAAAAAATGAACCCCCAGACTTCAGGGGGTGTGCAGCTGATTAAGATATTGCACTGGTGAAATGATTGTGTTCTTTATCACAGACTGTTTGGGAATCCTTCAAAGATTCTGCTTAATTCCATCCAGTGGCTGCAAACAGCACAGGACTGTGCCTTTTCGTGGCTCAGCTGGAAACCTGCTGTTGAGCTTTAGGGAATGGATTCAGTGCTTCCCAAGCACTGGTTAGGGACATTTGCTAATTTACAGGCAATGTTACAAAATCAGAATGCTCTTTTAGAGGAAGTAGCTGCAAAAATTGTTCCTCCTTCTCCTGCAGTGCTTCCATTGTTCATTGTATCTATTAAATATTGCTCCAGTACTGAATGTGGTTGTTCAACTAACATTTGTGTCTCAAGATAAGTATTTAAGCTTAAGGCACACACTCTGTCCTATTCAGAAAAGCAAATTTCTTTTTAAACAAACAGCAGTGTGCTTTGGTGGGGAGGATGTTGGCTGTTGGACTCAGCTCAACAGGAGTTACTCTATGAAGAGTTGTCTCTGGAAAGGACAGTGGTTGTTAAAGCAACATGGAAAGAAATGAAGGCATGGTTTTCACATTGATATTTGATTATTCTGCATTCTGCAGAAGGTTAATTTATGTTCTGTGTGTTGTGTTTTGTCTTTTGGAATTTAATCATATGGAAAAATCTGCCATCACTTTTTTCCCCTCATCATTCTGGGCTGTCTCTCCTGGTTTATTCCTTTCACCTTCCTATTCAGGTACCATCACAGGTGAGTGTACTTGGTCTTTCACTGACCCATCGAGGCTGTGTTGGTAGTGCAGGATGTACCAAGGGCTTCTCACTTCATTTCACACGTGGGTTTTTCAATGCAGGTCTTTGACAGTCCCACTGCCTTCTTGCTTGATGGGTTTGTGATCCTCCTGTGTTGCTGGGACCCTAAATCTCACACCCCAAGGGGTACTACAGCTCTTTATTGGTAAATTCTGTGTCTTCTTCAGCTCACTAGTGGAGCTGAGGGTGCTGGAGCTGCCTGGCCCTCCAGCTCACAGCCCCTCTGCAGCATGTTAATTCCCTGTCAGAGGCATTCCCATTGTCCTTCCTGTATCCAAGGCTGACCCAGTTATTCCGAGTTTAAAACACTGAAACTGAAGGGATGGGCTTCTCTAAGTAAAGGGGAGGAGGTGGTTAACACAATCACTGTTGTGTGCAGGCTTGCTGTGTCCATTTTCCAGTTTTCCAGGGAATCCTGGAGCTGCCTCCCCCTCCTGCAGAGCAGGCTCTGTGTGGAAGGGATGAGGTGGCAGAACAGCATTAGCTCTTTGCTGGGTTTGACACGTTGTGTTTACTTTCCAACACCGTGCAGAGCTTTAGTCCCTCTGGTGTTTCCCAGAGCCAGTTCAGAGTCTGAGGGAGAGCCAAGCCTGCAAGAACAACTTGATCCTGCTGTGTTCTCCCAGCTTTCACTTGCAACACCTCATTCTCTGCCTTTCTTTTGGAAAATGAATCCTTTTGCTCATGAAAGCTGTGAGTCTTTCACCAGTTATTAGGTGGGATTGTGTCCCATGGAGTAACTTCTCCCACTTTGTGCCTACTCCTTATGGATCTGCCACACAGCACACTCAGGAGGGGAATGGCTTGTGCCACAGACTGTTGGAAGTACACTGGGCTTTTTCCAAGGTGTTTCAAACTGATAAATGGTGTCTGTCCTCCTACATGTGAAATAAGGGATGGGATAATCCTTTGACACTGTTTGTCTCTTGCACAGTGTTTTGCATTCGCAGTTAAGAAATTTGTTGTTTCCAACAAGGAAGCTCCTGTCAGATATTGTGGTGTTTCCTTTATAAAACTGAAATGATAAGGGAACAGAAACAGAGAGGTTAATGAGAGGTGCTTTGCCCTATCCAGATGGTAGTCCCCTGTTTTAGGTGTCTTTGATTTACTGGAGGAAGAAGGGATTAAAAAAGTCCTGCATGAAATGCCTGCATGCTTCCCTCATAACTTGAGAAAATCACCTCCCTCCTCTCTCAGAGACTATGCTGTGTGTGCCAGGATTAGCCCTTTGTGTTTCTGGTAATCAATACTTTCAGGAAAAGACATATTGAAAAATTCACATTTTCTTGTGCATGGTGCTTGGTGATAAGTATCTCGTTGGTGGTTTACATTTAGGAAGCTGTTTTATACAGAAGTTGGAAGAGTGAAAGGAGCAATCAGTGCTTCTGGTTGGAAAAGAAATTAATGTCAGTTGTCAGAAATGTGTTTGGCTGCTCAGCCTGGGCTGTCCAACCTGGCAGCAGGTTACCTAAGGACAGGGGACTGCTATTGGTAAAACCCCTTTTCCCCTAAAGAAAGTGCTGCTGTGCTCCACTGCACACTTCCAGCTTCTTCTCTGACACATTTCAGGTGAAATGTTGTCTTGAGGAGTTTTGAGGAATCTTTGAACATCACAAAAGTCTGGGCACAGCCTGTCGTGAACGAAGCCAAAGGTGCTGTGGCTTCTGGGCCTCAGCCACTGGTGGAGTTTTAGTATCTAATGGTAAAGGCTGTGGGATGGAACATAATCAGGGAATTCTGAGGAATGCTAAAAAGCTTGTTGGTGCCTGAGGCTGTGCAGTTCATTGATGACAGACAGCTCTTTCAGGCACTGCTGCTCGATCAGTTACTGCGTGGCATATGTGTGTTAATATCTTTGAAGGGAGCTCATTATTCCACCCACTTTCAAGTGCATCTACAGTTGCTATTGTTAATTCTTTGAATCACTGGGAAAGGCGAAGTCGGAAATGGGAACAATACACAAAGAGGGTTGGATAAGGACCTCACACCAGTTGGTGACAAACCAGCCTGGGCCTGGCCTCCAAGGCAGAGAGGCCCAGTGTGAGTGTCCTGCCTCACCTGCTGTGTCACAGGGAGAAAGGGCCTGGAGCGTGGGACACGAGCCAAGATGTGGGTTTGTTCTCCTGCAGGAGCAGCTGAGGCTTTGCATTAGTGCTGCCTTTCATTAGCTTCTTGCTCTCTCCTGTTTCAAATATTACTTAATTGGCTGTGGCATAAGTGGGGCTAATAGCTTTGTTCCCAGTCCAGGCTGTTTTGTAGCTGTCTCTGCTGAAGGTTTGAAATGCTCCAGATGGACCTGTGCTCACACATGTGGAAATAAATACTGTGCCTCCACAGGTCCAGGAGAGAAGGAGAACTTTCTGCTGCCTAAGGAATAGAGTGGCCAGACACTGGACCTTGTGTGGGGCCACTGAAAGAGCAGCCCAAAAAATCACAGTGAGATACAGATATAAATTACATTTCTGCACTGTGATCATCTTCAGAGACTTGTTTATTAGATGTTTTTTTGATGCAGATCTTTGTCCCAGTGCTGAGTGCAGAAAATGGGGCCTTTTGTCATTTGCTGTCATCAGTGTCCACTCAAGTGCCTGAAAAGCTCTTCCTCCACAATGGGGGCTGGTGAATACATTAGTGTACAAAGAGTACCTTTAGGGTTTTCACTTGGAAGTGTCCTTGATAGTGTGTCCTGTTCTGGTGCCATGTGAAGAGCAGCAAGGGCAGTGTTATACCACAGGCCTCAGAAAGAACCGAGTCATGGGACCAGCTACAAAGAAGCATTTGTGTTCCTTGGGTTATTAAAAACCTCTGATCATTCACACTGAAAAATTGAAATGCTTCAGAACCTAAAGGGGAGTCTGCCAAAATCCAGGTGGCAGGAAGCATAAAGGCATTGGAGTAGGGTAAAAGGGGCAGAAAATAACATGATTAGTGGTAGTTTAGTAGCTCATAAAGGTGGTTGAGTGCTTTTTATAAATGAGAAACAAATGTTCAAAGTAACTGAAATAAGTGAGTCCTTTTGAATCCTGAGTGTAACTGGGCTTGAAGAATGTTTGGTTCATACCAACTCCCCTTCCATTGCTGAGCAGTCAAGTTTGGAAACCCACAGAGCTGAGTGCTGGATTTGTGTTAGCTGTTTCTTTTTGATTGTTATTTCTATGATGACCTAGATGTTCAAACCTGAAAGCCTCCACTGAGAGATGAAGGTGTATAAATGGAGACAGGTGTCGAAGGGGGAGTGTTGAAACTTTCTTCTGGTTGGCTCAATCTTGGTGGCAGGGGAGGGTCAGACACACCACTCCAAACTATCCCTGTGAGTCAGCTCCAGCCTGCAGAGTGTACCTTTGTTCAGAGGGAATGGTGTGGTTGTGCAGCAGGGAGGAAGTGAACAAACTTAATTTAATGGCACAAATATTTGCTGAATTGGCAAAGTCAGCAGTGGCACCAACAACCTCCTTACCTTTCCATAACTGCAGTTCTCGTGGCTGTTAGACCTTTGTAATATTTTCAGTGTTCCATTTTTATATAGTATTAGTACATCATTCAGCATATCTTTCTGTGATGTTTCCCTCTGAACTAACTCCAGTCAGCTGAGTCTTGGCAACAATAGCTACTTTAGTTCCCTAGAAGGAAGTGACTGTTTCCTATGCATCCAATAAAGCACGTGCTTATAATGAACATTGCCTGACTTTATCAGAGCCTGAAACTGCACAGAGAGATGTCTGGAATGAGCCAGTTGAAAAATCTACTGTACAAATACTTGCATAACTTTTTGCATAGTAATGTAAAAATAAAACTCTGAGTACATCTTGTATTTTCAAGGATGAGCACTTTTATCTGACACATCTCTCCAGGCTTTAAAACTTGTCTGCTCGGATATGGTTTAGACAGCCCAGGCCCCTGAGGATTGTTTAATTGCTGTGCAATTAAATTAACAAATGCTGTGATCAGGCTGGAGATGTATTTGTATTAAGGGACTGATCAGGCTGGAGAGAATCAGGAGCCATCTCTAGACCCTTGCTGCTGGTACCTGTTCACTGATTCACACTGCTTTTTGGGGGTGCTGGTTCCCATTTCACTGTTGGTGTGTCAGCCCAGCCTGCCTGTGAGGGGTCAGGATGGCTGGTGTAGCTGAAACCCAACTTCCTGCATTGTGCTTTTTTGTGTGGAACATTGAACTGGCTTTGGACTGGAGCACAAGGCTGGGGGAGCTGGGTCTGTGCAGCCTCAAGAGGAGACCTCACCCATGTGTGTCAGTGCCTGCAGGGAGGGTCAGAGCATGGACCAGGCACTGCTCAGGGGTGCCCAACAATGGGACAAGAGGCCACAGGCAGGAACTGATGCCCAGGAAGTTCCACCTGAACATGAGGAAAAACTTCCCTGTGCCAGTGCTCCACCCACACTGGAGATATTCCAGAGCCATCTGGACACAATCCTGTGCAGCGTGCTCTGGGATGATCCTGCCTGAGCAGGGAGGTGGGACCAGGTGACCCATCCTGGGATTCTGTGAACCACCAAAAAGCAGCTCTGCATGGAGGAGTGCTGGGCCACCCTGATGCTCCAGGGGATGTTGCTGGTGCTGCCATGCTCAGCCTGTCTGGGTACATTGGGGTTTGCTTGGATTCACTTTGGACAAGCAGCTGTTTCTTCCCTGAGACTCTGTGTTATGTACCTGTTCAGAAGGTCATGTGTGCTTTTGTGGTGCCTTAAGGGGCTGTGGTGGTTGGTCTGGGGTTTGGTATCTGCTCTCAAACTGGAACATACTACTTGCATAGCACCTCTCTGAGTTTTTGCAGCAAGGTTCAAAAGTTTCTCTTGGTTTATGGGTCAGTTTAGGATGGATAGATGCATCATGCCACATGTCAGTTGGAAGGGATGACTTCAGCAAACATTAAGAAAAGAAAAAACTGAGCTGACTTTTTGCATTCCTTCCTCAGTGTTTTTTGGCTGAGGAATCTTGTGATCTTTCTGTGGTTGTGATGGACAAGGGGGCATTGGGTAATGCCTCATGTTTCTAATAAATAATGTAGAAGTCTGCTGCAAATGAACCAGCAGAGGCAATCCCTTGTGCTGCCAGCAGAGCAGCACACTGGGCTGGGATTTCCAGCTGCCTCAGGATGGGGGAATAAATCCCTGGAAAGCTGGGTAGCAAGGGCAAACCAAGACGTGTTAAAGCATGTACAGCTGTGCTGTTTATCAACAGCTGAGTGAGAGATAAGCTTGTCTTTATCAAAGTGCCTTTGAAGTTGTAACCTGTTTCCCCAGCTCCTTGTTGCAGCTGAGTGCACGGCTGGGCTTTGGCTGAGATGAACTGTGGGCAATTCCCCCCTACTGCTCACACTGTTACCTGCTCATCTGCTCTGCCTGCTCTGTGGCTTTGGGCACGGGAGTTGGAGGAGTGTGTGGAAATCTCTTTCTGCCCAGCCATGGAGCAGTCTTAACCAAGGATCCTATTATTCATCCCAAATAACTTCTTTTTGAAGTGTTTAAATAATGTAATATTTTTACATAAGTTAACATCTAATATTTTGATCTCTAATGCTGTGTCCAGTGAGTGTAAAGCAGCAGTTTTTGCATTTTGATGCTCTTGGCTGTTGCTTCAGTTGGTTGCTTCTGTTGTGCTGTGGTACAGTGCTGGTGTCCAGGTGCTGCAAGCACTAGAGCTGTATGCATTCTGTCTGACTAATTCAGTGGTGTTGGACACCAAGTGCTGCTTTTGGGGGGTCTGAGGGAAGCCTGGCAGGTGAGACATCCTTCTTGCCAGCCCTTTGTCCCGAGGCAGGAGCTGGCAGCTCGGCTGTGCTGTGCTGGAACAGGATCTGCTGCCTGAGGCACAAACAAGTTGCAGAGTTGCTTCATCTGCACAAGGTGGCTGGGGTGGAACTGCCTTTGGTGTTAAGCAATGTCACGTGGCCTGTGTCCCACAGGTAGTGTTTCTTAAGATTATTAAATCAGGAAAAAGAAAAAGGAGGGATGGATGTTGCTATTTTTCTGGAAGTTAAAGCAGTGGCATCTTCTTCTCATGTGAGATCATCATGTGCTTGTGCTCAATGTGATTTCATGGAGTTTGTTTCAAAGTCCTGCCAAAAACTGATAAATCCTACAGTGCTTAAGAAAAAAGAAATGTTGTATTTTATGCTTGTTTCAGTTATTTAATTTTATATTCTAATTATTCCAAACTCTTCTGGTTTAGAATGGTGTAATGACATATTTATGTTGGAAAATATCTTGCTCTTTGTGGCATTCACTGTTAATAATCCTTAAAACAGTGTATTCAACCCTGAAAGAGCAAGAGGAAGAGAGACTAACGTTTCCTGACATTTTGTTCTTTATCTGGGTTGGAAGCACTCTATGTTGCACTAAGTGGTGGGTTTGACTCTCAAATCAAGAGTTTGGTTTGCTGCACTGTGGGCCTGAGTGGGCAAGAAATGTTCTGCAGGGATCTCCATTCCAGTCCTCAGTGTCTTCTCATGAGCTGGTGAAAGTACAGCAGGGACAGTCACGTTTCCTAGGAATTCAATTGTTGTTCAGACTAGTGATTTTTCAACTTCATTCACATATTGCTTGAAAAAAATGAGTCTTTTGTGAATGTCTCTGAAATTGTCAGCAGACCCCAAGTTCTGTCTTGGCTGGAGCTTGGAGTTAGGTTCTAGTGTTTTTCAAAGTTAATTCAAAAAGCATGGCTTGGGAAATGAAAAATCCTATAAAGTGACATTTTGGCTTCTTACCATGACCCACTTTTCCCTCCCTCCCTCCCTTCTCTTTGAAAGGGACTCTGATTCATGATACCTTCCTTTTTATTTTAGCCACTCACACTCATTTAAATGCACATATTTTCTCTCTGAGATCTTGGAATTCTGGAGGGATTTGGGCTTATTTTAAAAACCAGCTTGTGTATTTTGTTAATGGATATAAAATGCTTAGGGCATCTCTTCGGTGGGATACACTGAGAAGTGCAGTTGTGACTGTGCTGTTCTCACAGCTTTGTTGAGTAATCTCTGCTCACATTTGCAGCTGTACCTGGGTTTTAGCTGGGTGTGTTCTGTAATGCTGCTTCGGGGGGCTGGGAGGGAGAACAGTCACCTGAGTGGTTGCTACAGCATTTCATTAAGGAGCCAGGAAAGGCTCTTTTGCCACTTGGCAGCCAAGCAGGAATAAAAGAGCTCCTCTCAGAGCCCTCCAGCTCTGCCCGGGCTGCTGTCCTTGTGCCTGATGGCTCTGCTTGTCCTTGCCCACACCAGAGGGAGGAGCTGCCCGAGGTTCCCTCAGAGCCACCTGGGCATGGCCTGAGGTCTCCAAGTGCTGTCACTTCAAAGTGCTCCTCCTCAGTGGCCTGGCCAAAACCGTGGGAGAAGACTTCAAATTAGAGCAGCACAGAGTTAGTAAGGAATGAATAGTTCAGAAATACATTGATATTATAATGAATATTGTGAGTATGAATGAACTCTCAGCACTAATGAGGCTGTAGGTGAGTTGCTCTGGGTCCCTCATGACATTGAGGGGCTGGAGTGTGTCCAGGGAAGGGAATGGAGCTGAGGAAGGCACTGGAGCACAAGTCTGAGGAGGAACAGCTTGGGGGGCTCAGCCTGGAGAAAAGGGGGCTCAGGGGGGATCTTCTCGTTCTGCAACTCCCTGCCAGGAGGGGGGAGCTGGGGTGGGTCAGGCTCTGCTCCCAGGGAGCAGGGACAGGACAAGAGGGAATGGCCTCGGGTTGTGCCAGGGGAGGTTTGGATTGGATATCAGGGACTATGGAAAGGGTGCTCAGGCATTGGGACAGGCTGCCCAGGGCAGTGGTGGAGTCACTGTCTCTGGGAGCATTCCAGCATCATGTGGCTGTGGTGCTTGAGGACATGGTTTAGTTGTGAACAGTGCTGGATTAACAAGGGTTGGAAATGATGAACTTAGAGGTCTTTTCCAACCTTAATGATTCCGTGATTCATGAGACTTCAAAAGCATTTGAGGAAAAATGGAGCCAGTTATATTCTGGGAAGCATTTATTTTTAATTATCACACTAGGAAATTCCTGTATTAGAAGGATTTATGCAGAAACAGTCAATGCTGGGAAGGATATCCAGACTTTGTCCTGGCTTGCTGAGGGACTGCCATTTTTCTTTCATTGCATCAGGTCATTTTCCTCCCTTTTCCTGTGTGGTTTGAGCCCCCTGAGGAGCTGCAGTGGGGCCTGAGCGTGTGGGTCAGTCAGAGGGAGGTGCTCTGAGCTCAGCAATTCCAGAGGGCAGAGCCTCCCCAAGGATCCACTCCCAGCTCCGTGTTCCCTGCGTGCTGCTGGGGGTGTTCAATGAGGCAGTGGATCCAGCTGGGTGTGCTGGTTGGGCTCCACATTGAAGGGGGAGACTAAACAGATCAGTTTCCCTCATATTGCTCCCTCACAGCAGTGCTGCTCTGCAAGATTAACAAAAAGTTAATACCTGCTGATCCTGTAAAGCTTTCTATATTTAGGGGCTGTCATTCCTTGGAGTGGTTTGGGATTTGAAGTACAGCTGTTTTGGAAGGACTTCTTTCTGCTCTCCATAATCCCTTTTTTTGGGTTTGTTTCAGATTCTGGGTTCTGTAATACACTTTTGCAGAAGTTGGACTTAGGGGTAGGCAGGGATTTGGCTGTGGGGTGTGGGGCTGGTGCCTCAGGAGCCCATGTTCAGCTGGGCTGCACACTTGGGTTTGTCAGTATCTACTTACCTTCATTCCCCCCCTGCTCACACAGTGCTTTCTGTTCACTGAACAAGTTACCAGGAAGCTCAAGGTGATGTTTGAATAGTTTGGGGACAGATCCAGTGGGAAAGGACAGAGAGGCTTCCTGGTTATGGCCATAAGGACTGAGAACCAGTGCTGACCTTGGTGCCCAGGCTGTGGCAACAGGATCCACACGGGCAGGATTCTGTGACACTGTCCCAGTGTGTTCTTCTGTGAGCATAAAATATTCAAGGCCAAGAACAATGTGCTTGTGGATCAGTTGCACGTTGTGTAAGTCGCTCTTTCAGCGTCTTTGATCAAGCATTTATTTTCGACTCTCAGTTTTTTTAGTTTATGCTCAAGAGTTTGGACTGCCCTGTGAATTGTCTGGACCTGAATCATTTTGTTAAGGATTTGGGGGCAATGCCATCTCCAGTTTTGGCAGATGTGATCCACTCACCTGTATGCAGGAGGACAGATGGGAAGCTGGGTAGAGAAAAGGGTTGTTTGGTGTTTACAATGCCCTTCCTTAACATGAAAATTCCCATTGCAAAGATAGTATTTCTGTCCCAAATACAGGCATTTAGGAATATCTGAAATTTCTTCAGGTAAGTTTGTTTGCCCCTTAACACCCCCAGCTCTCCCAGCCTGTGTCCAGAGCTGGGGGGCTCCAGCCCTGGGAGCATCTCCGTGGCCTCCTCTGGACTCACTCCAGCACCAACATCCCCAAATCCTCCTCCCCAGGGCTGCTCTCCATCCATTCTGCACCCACTGCTTCTGGCAGCAAATCTGGGTGACTTGAAGCACGAGTGTCACTCTGGGCTGTTTGTAAAAGACCAAAAAATGGTTGTGGTAGCACAATCTGTAGTGTAAAGGGGAGAAATGTTCATTGAAGGCAGGCCTGTGAACTTGTATGTTGAAAATATTTCTTTGGTGGAAGGTAGTGGTATCCAGGCAGGATTTTATTTGAGAACTAGGTAATCTGTTTCTGACCTGGTTCCTCTGGCAGTTAATTTATTTATATGGAATGTGAAATGCCCTGATGCGTGGATGGCTTTCCAAAGAGATTATATCTCTGCATTTCAATTTTCACGACTTCTGGAGCAGAGACCTTCAGTTCTTAAATCATAATTGTGAACTGGAAGAATCTCTGGCTGAGCTAACCCTGCTTATAAAGTAAAATCTCTACAGATATTTTTAAATCCCACGTTTGCCACATCCTTCCCACAAGCACAGATGTGACTGTTTGGAAAGACATGAAGGACTAATATTAAAGTGTAAACATTGTGACACTTGTCTCTTTGAATTGCTGAGAAATTGATACAAATAACTGTTATTTATCAAAATGGCAAAAGGGCTCATCTGAGCTGAGAACCAGGGAGGGGGTTCATGACTTTCCAGGGCACTTCGTGGCTGTGGGAATGGCAAGAAGCATCTTGGTCCCAAAAAAGGCTTGTGCAGTGTCCCTTCAAGCAGGAGGATGGTTGTGGGTGCACACCCACAGTGCCATCATGTGCAGGGGGCCCAAAAGTGGAGTAACTCAGAGTGCTTTCACCAGCCACCTTAATTTTGTGGTTATTAATACCATTTGACATAGATTTTGTTTCTAGTCACGTAATGAGCAGGGTCTCTGCCATCCCCCTGGGGTGAGTGAACCTTCTAGGAATGGTGAACTCGGGGTTTGATCAGACCCCTGGGTGCTCAATCTCCTGTGAATAACTCTATTTTTTGCAAATTTTTGACTCTAGAGCTCTGGACTGAGCAGTGTGATTGTGAGGGAGAGGGAGGAGAAGAGAAACCACCAAAGAAACAGCTCAGTGTACTTTTGGTTTTGTGACAGAATTGTAACAGTTCTTTTTAACAAATACTTTCATCAGAATTAAGTGTTTGCTAAACTGTGTGTGTATGAGATTTGGTGCTTGCAATTGCTGAGTTCTGCTGCTTCTCCCCATCTCCAGAACTGGTAAAGGAACATCCCTTTCTGTTTGTTTGTTTGTTTTCCTCAGGCGAAATACATCTCGCAGTGCATCGATGAGATCAAGCAGGAGCTGAAGCAGGACAACATCGCCGTGAAGGCCAATGCAGTGTGCAAACTGACATATGTGAGTGCCTTGCTGGGATCCCTCAAACTGGAGCTGGTTTTATTCCTTCCTGCTGCTCTGCAGTCAGTCCTGGCTCTCACCCTGCAGGGGCCAGCACTCCTCAGCTCTGACGTCACACACTGCATCTTCCCCTTCTCTTCGGCACAATTGGATTTTATTGTGGTGCTTCAGAAAGCAAATCTGATTTTAAAATTAAAACCATTCTAAAAAAAGGTTGTTTTAAACTGGATTGTTTCTTATCACATAATGCCAGGGCCACTGGTTTTATTTTTTGCTCAGTCCTTTGTCGACAAGGAGAAGACAGAAATACTGGTAAAGAGTTATGGTTGTGGTTCTGTTCTGGGTTTTATTTAAAAAACAAAGAATCCAGGAAGCAAACCCATCCCAGCAATGCTGCATATCATAGAATCCTAGACTGGCTTGGATTTGGAGGGACATTAAAGCCCATCCAGTCCCACCCCGTGCCATGGGCAGGGACACCTCCCACTATCCCAGCTTGCTCCAAGTCTTGGGCACTCCCAGGGCTGGGGCAGCCACAGCCTCAGTTACCTGGAATTAGTGCAAACTGTTTAAAACTTGTTTCTGGGGGAATTTTGAGATGTCTTTCCCTTCCCACCAGTGCTGTAGAATGTCACATCACTCCCAAACCTGAGATGTCTTATAGTATTATTTTTGGACTCGTTACATCTTCCCTTTTGGGAGGTATCTTGACCTATTTTCTCAAGTCTCCTATTTCAGAGGTTTGTTCTCTTGCTTTCTCTGCTCACAGTTACAGATGCTGGGTTATGACATCAGTTGGGCTGCCTTCAACATTATTGAAGTCATGAGTGCATCCAAGTTCACATTCAAGGTGAGTTCTCTGGAACTGCAGCTCTCCTGGCCAAGCTGGTTCTTTGCTGTGTCTTTTTAGTCAGTGGGTAAGACTTGGTCTGCTACTCCAGGCTCCTTCCAGATATTTGACAACAGCTGTCAGATGTCTTTGGGGAAAAACAGGGTATTTTTATGTAAAGAGCACCTCAGATTCCTGGTAGCAGGCATATTTTGGTCTGTAATAGCTTTATAATTCTTCTTAAAAGATTTGTTGCAGACCTTTTTCACCAAACAGGGTGGGATGTTGCTTCCTGATGAACAGTTTCCAAATTGGACTTAAGTACCTGAAAGTTGGGAGTCAACACAGACCAAATAAATGTGGTAGAGAGTCTTACCTTATTTCTACATTTTCGTGGTCATTGAGCCTGTGTGTTGTAACAAAGTAGAGAAGTTGAAGGTGGTTTTAATATCCCTAGAACAGATGTTTTATCACTAGAAATGTTCCTCCTCTGAGGTTGTTCTTTCCCGAAATAACCCCCCTTTTCTAGAGAACCCTGTCATGCCTTTTCTGTTATTCAAGCCTAATTGTTCGTATTTTTGACACTGCTTATAAAGCTACCAGTTGTTGTTTATCTAAACATTGTCTAAAGTGACTTTTAGAATAAAAATGTTTCCCTTCTTGCCTTTCCCAGCGCATTGGTTACCTGGCTGCCTCCCAGTGCTTTCACGAGGGCACTGATGTCATTATGTTGACAACTAATCAGATCCGAAAGGTAAATGTTTTGCTTCAGTTCTTCATTTCTCCTTGCACTCTCTCTCCCTGCTTGTATTTTCCCATCTGTACCAAGTATTTCTCTTTTAGGACTATAGAGGTGCTTAAATAGAATTCTTGATTTGCAGTCTCCCCTCATTCCCCAGGCTGAGGGATTAATGGGATGCTCAGGAGCCTCCCTTGTGCTGCCTCATTCCACCTCTGTGTTTGTTCAGCAATAACCTGGTTGAATTTACTGCTGAGGCAGCCCCTGTAGGAATGTAATGGGTAGGAAAAGTGTTCCCATTCCCAGTCACCTGCTCCACAGGATTTCTGCCTTTGAGGGCTCCTGTAAGAGCAGATCAGCCTTTGGCTTCTGTGGTACAACTGGGTGTAAAAGTGGTGCAGAGTGTTTGTAAAGTTGTGTTCTCTATTCATGGACCCCAGTGTGTTGTATTAATTTTCACAGAGCTTTATACTGGATTTTTTTTCAGAGTTATTGGGTTAGAGCATAGTATTCCCACTCTTTAGATCACAGTTATGTTTTTAAAGCTCTTAAGTTTAATTTTTTGAAGTACCACTGCTTTAAAACTTGACTGATCCAGTACAAGTTGTTTCTGCAGTTTTACCATCTGAGGAGCCAAAATGTCTTTTGCTTGCTTAAAAAAGATCAGTGGGATGTTATCCAGCATCTTCCCTGAAGAACTAGTGCTCTTCCCTTTATCTTCTAAACTATTCTGCTTTATCTGTCTATCAATGTCCATCCATTTTCTTTATTATGGAGACTTTATTTTGCTGAATTTCAGTCACTTGCTTGACTACTCCATCCACTTCGTGCTTGAGGTTTTTCTCTTAAAAGCATTTTTTTATGCCTTTTCATGTTTCATTGATCCAACAACTTTACATTTTAAGGATTTATCAGTTCTTAAAATACATTAAAGCCAAGAGGAGTTGCAGCTTTTTGCTCCTTAAGCAGCAGATTTCATTATTCTTAAAGTAGCTTCTAATTCCCCACCACCTGCAGAAGGTTTTTAAATGAGATGCAAATGGCCCAGAACCCCCAAGGCCTGCCTATGTTTAGCTCTCCTGGAGCTGCCTCTGTGTCCACGTGGATGTGGCTGGTTAATTCTGGCAGTCCATGTGGGAATGCTCTGTGCACTTCCTTCAGAGTTCTAATAACTGCAGTGCCAGAGTGATCCTGGGATCCAGGGAGAGCTGGTTTGTCATCCACACTGAGCACACTCAGAGGGAAATATTAATGTTGTTACGTGTCTGGAGCTTAGAAAGCCCTGAAAGCTTGTGGAGGACTCCATAGGATGCTGACTACAAATAGGCCTGAGGAAAACTGGTCAATAAAATGTGTTCCACACCCTGGCTTTTGTCATGTGTCTGTGCCCTGGAGGTTGTGGTGCTGGCAGCAGCTTGGGAGGAAAATAATCCCATTTCTCTAATAGATTGAGCTGGTCAGAACTCGACAGCAGTGCCCGTTCCCACTCAAGTTGGTGACAGTTGGGCTTAGTCTTAGCAGGGTTAGTGTTTCATACCAATTTTTTGGGACTTCAGCCATGTTTGTGATCCTGTAATGAGTGTCTAAAAATTACCTCCATTCCTAAAATACCACCAAGGTGCCATCTCCCTAATTGCTTTTAAGTTGCAGTCATCCATCTCTTGTTTAATTATGCTTCTTTGTGCCCATTATTGAACCCCAGGCTGGCTGTGTTTTAGCAGGTGTTAGAAGTTGATAGAAATATTCCTGTGAAGCAGAAGCTCTGACTCATTTGTGTTGAGTGAATAAAATTGGTCTGAGAAAATTGTTTCTCAACATCCTGTGTGATCTTAAATTTTTGAGCCTGTTTTTCCTTTTTTAGGATCTGAGTAGCCCTAACCAGTATGATACTGGAGTTGCACTGACTGGCTTGTCCTGTTTTGTTACTCCAGATCTTGCCAGGGACTTGGCAAATGACATCATGACACTGGTGAGTTGATAAGACTGAAATGACTTCTTTTAATTAAAGAATGTCAGATTGTCCAAATTTGGAAAATAGCTGTTAAATTTAGAATTGATACATGTGAAAAAACTAATGCTTTTCTTGTGGGGATTTTGGGGAACATTTACAGAATTAGTTCAAGAGCATCACCTTGAAATATCTCTGTTAGTTTTGTGACAAACAAGAGTTCTCCAAGAGTGGTTGAGTGTCCCAGGAGGAGCTCTGGAGACAGCAGTGTGAGCAGGAGCTGTGCTCAGCCTGACTGCAGCTCTTCCCTTCACAGATGTCCCACACAAAGCCTTACATCAGGAAGAAGGCAGTGCTAATCATGTACAAAGTGTTTCTGAAATACCCCGAGTCCCTCCGTCCTGCATTTCCTCGCCTTAAGGAGAAACTTGAAGATCCAGATCCCGGTGAGTGGGTTTGGTCACTTCCCTCTGTTCCCACACCTCGGGGTGCAGGTGTTTGTGGGGGGCAAGATCCCTGAGAACTGCTGCAATGCTCTTTTGGGCACTGATTCACCTGGTTCAGGGCTAGGGGGACACAGGAGAGTTTGGGCAGATGTGGCCATATTAAAAATACATTCTTTAAAATGCCCAGTTCTTCAAACCCAAAGCTGCTCAAATTGTATCAGTGGATTAAACCTTAATGGGACAAAGCAGCTTAATGATTCCTGGTTTGTTGCTTAACTTGGCTGTTGGAAATACTTCAGTTGATTTCAGGGTTTGGGGTTTTGTTGGTGTTTCCTGTGCTCTTTTACCATTGCTATTGGCTTGCAAAGGACATGCTTAAAATAATTTTCCATCCCTTAGTGCATTTTTTATTTATTTTTGGTTTAAACTTTGAGTCCAGACTGCTGTCGGGGCCCCTCAGTGCTGTGCCAGTGCAGTTCAGCAGCAGTTGTTCTGTATCATATTCACTTTTTCCCTCAGTCTTTGGGAGGTGCTGGTGTTCCCTCAGTGCACCAAAACACTGGTTCAGGAATTCTCTGTGTGATGCAGTTCTGGGATCTCCACTTGATTTGTGTCTGAATTTAGAGGGAGAAATTTAATTGCATGTATTAGACTAATTTATTGGGGGCGTGGAAGATGCATCTTCCAGGGAGGATGTTTTTAAGGGAAGCAAAACACACACATCCCTCAGCTGCAAACAGAGGAGGAAAATCCCTGTTATGCTTTATGGAGTGCAGTTCTGCTCCCTGCTGGGACACCCAGCCTGCCTAGACTAAACCATTCCAAACTGAGAACAATCCCTTTAGAGGCTGAGAAAGGGCAGAACTTGTCCAGTCACATTGTTGGTACATTTTGTCAGGTTGACTGCTTATTTCCTGGTTGTATTTAAACATGTCTAAGTAATACATTTGAAATAAGGACCAGTGTTTGGAACTTTCTAAGGGGTGATTATTGATTCCCACAACCAACTCTGCTCAGCCAAGGGGAGGGATGTGGCAGTGTCCTGTGTTTTCTCATACTGCACCCAAAGCAGATACCCAGCTTGCTGATGCAATTAAATAAAATGCTTGTGCATTCTTGTCTTTCCCTCAGTGCCTCGGGGCTGGGAATGAGGCCAAACCATTGGACACACAGGTCTGAGCCTTCAGCTGCTGCTGCTCTGGGGGTTCTGCAGCAGCAACTTCCCTTGCAGTGAAGGCTCTGCTGACTCCCTGCCCTGCCCTCTCTCCCCAGGTGTGCAGTCTGCTGCAGTCAATGTCATTTGTGAGCTGGCTCGACGCAATCCCAAAAACTACCTGTCCCTTGCTCCACTCTTCTTCAAGTTGATGACCTCATCAACCAATAATTGGGTTCTCATTAAAATTATAAAACTGGCAAGTATTCTTCTTTTTGTTTGCATTGACTCATTAAATCACCTTGGGTGTGAAAATGGCTTTCTTGGTGGGAGGTGTGGTTACCATTAAATGTGCATAAAAAGAAGCCAGGGATAACCTCTAATGTTTGTAAATGTAACCAAAGGGAAAATACATTAATGTAGCTCGGTTTAAATACAGTGAGCTGCAATTTATAGAATGTTTAGATGATGTTTAAAAGCAGTTCTTAAATCACTTTCTTGTCTGCACTTGTCCTTGAACAGTTTGGTGCTCTTACTCCATTAGAACCAAGACTGGGGAAGAAACTGATTGAGCCCCTGACCAACCTCATCCACAGGTACGTGGGACAGACCCTGCTCTGTTCCCCAGGACTGGCAGAGTGCCTGGTGGGTGGCTCAGCACCTGGGCTGGGGCTGCATTGCTTAACTTAGAGAGCTGGAATATATTGGCTTCAAATAGCAAAAGATGCTCTCACATCAGGATGTTCCTGAAAAGCCTGAGTGAGGTAAAAGACCCTAAAGGAAAGTCTTTGAGTCTCTGACTGTCATAGCATGAGCTCCTCCAAAATGTGTGAAAACTGGAGCAATCTGCTTTCCTTTCAGTGCATTTTAAGCCAGAGATGACTGTGGAGGGTGTATAAAATCTCTGGCTTGAAAAGGCTCAGCTGTATATTTGCCTCTCCTGTTCACCTCACACATTTGGTTCCTGACGTTTTTGGAAGTGCCTTACCCATCAAAGCAGCCTGACAAGGAATATATTCAAGCCCTTTCTCAGGCCTTTAACAACTCAGATGTGTTTTGGGAGATAATGCTGTAATTGTGTCCTAAATGCAGATTAAATAAAATTGAAGGTATTTGCTTGTCCCTTGTTAGAGCTGGTTTATGCTGGTGTTCTGGATCTAATGCTGAGCTGAAATCAGGGAGTTGATGCCTTGGAGGGAATCCATGTGTTCTCCCAGTTATGAAAAGGAAGTGTCATCTTATGCATGAGTTGTTGAATGGAAAGGTTTGTTTTCCTTCACATGACAGAGCAAAAGGATGGATGGGAAGGAGCAGGTTTTAAAGGGGTGTCTGTGTAGCTGTGTGAGCAGCTCCTGTCCATCCCCCTTGTGTTCCTTTAAGGCAGCCTGACATCCAAATACCTGCAGAGGAGTTTGGCAACAGCAACAAAGAGGCACAATTCATCAGAAAAAGCAGGAAAATGGGCAAAGTCTTCAAATCCTGCCTCCAACCTCCTCTCCCCAGCTCCCACATCAGTCAGTCATTTCAGTAGATGGGAGCACTGAACCCTGTTTGGTTTGGGATCTCTCAGCATTTAGTGAGTCCAACCCCCACCCTCCATGTCCCACCAAGTGCCCAGGGAGCAGAAGTGACTGGCTGGGAGTCATGTCCCCACTGTGCCAAGTGGCCTTCAGTGCCTCTGGAACTGTTTGCTGCTCCCCTTTGCACACTTTGCTCCTGGAGTCAGATCCCCTGGTGCTTGGGAGGGTCTCTGTTTGCCTCTCAGGGTTCATGGGGACCTTTGCAATCCTCAGAGTTGCACTGTGTGTGTTCAACTGGCAAAAGTCATGTTGAATTTGAGTTTTGGGGAGCTCAGGCACTGGGAATGGGCAGCTGACTTCAGGGATGAGAAGGGTGTAGCTGCAGGCCCCAGAGCTGGTGCTGCTGGGCTGTGACTCACTTGGAGAGAGACTTGAGGTTCTTCTTCTGCCTTCTTGTCAAATGTTGACCCTGGGCAGAGGATTTCATTTGATTCTTGGGCAAGATTGCTCCAGTTCTCTGTAGCTGGTGCTGGAGTTCCTTCCTCATTCACTGTCCCAGTGCTCTTACTTGCTGCTTCTCCAGAAAGAGTTTTGGGGTTTTAAACATTCAGTTAAAAAGTTCCTCCCCCCACCAGTTTTTAAGTGGGAATCATTTAATCTGTTTAATGGGTATAGAACAGAAAACAGGCAATTTCCTGTGAAGTTCAAAGTGTTAACTTGCTCTAAGATACTGCTGACAACTCTTCAAAATGTGCCAGTTTATTCCTTATTTAATACACTTGATTTCTGTTGCAGCACCTCAGCCATGTCTCTCTTGTATGAATGTGTGAACACAGTAATAGCAGGTGAGAACTGAAACCTGTAACCTCATAAACCCGTGACCAACTTTGTCATCAATTAACACCACTTGGAAACCTTTTCCTTTTTAATTTCATGTGCTCTATAACTGGAATAAGTCTCCTGGCAAACTGTGTTACTTTGTCAGTGGGTGAGGCTCAGTCACTACAGCTGTGTCATGTTTGCTGAAGGCTGAAACCAAGTCCAGGCAATGAGATTATTTATGTGCAAGCTCCTAAATGTTGCTACCACCACAAGGTATACCAACAGCAACAGAATTAAAACATGACTCGTGCCTCTGCCAAAGTTTTCTTACATGATGGTGGATCAGAGGGGGTTTTTTTCAATTTTGCAACTTCATAGCTTAAAAACTTGGTGTCTTAGAGGAGGTAATTGGAATTATTGATTTGTGTCACAGGCTTCTCTCCTCACCACAGGCCCCCAAAAGTCCAAGCAAACAGATAAAGAGCAAAATAGAACTGTAATATGAATATTACATATAAATAAAATAAAACCACCTTTGGCTGTGAGCTGAGCTGGGTGTGGGTGTTGCAGTCAGTGACAGCCCAGAAATGCTGACTGGAGTTCCTGTTGTGTGTTTCAGTTCTGATCTCTCTGTCCTCGGGGATGCCCAACCACAGCGCCAGCATCCAGGTGGGCCCTGCCTGGGGGGGTGTCCTGCTCTGCCCTGGGAGCCCCAGTGCCCTGGGGGTGGCATTGTGTGCCCTGCCAGGGCTTACAGCAGTAGCTCCCTGAAGTGCTCTTGCTCAGGTGCTGTTCTGCACACTGAACCATTTCCTACATAAATTCTCTTATTTATTTGGCTCTAAAATGTGGGTTCTTCTCATTTAGAATTGCCCCAGCTCTTTATTGAGCACTTACTGTCAATACAGTCATACAGAGCCTCCTTCTGTTTGGAAATCAGCCCCTCTGGCCTAGAGACCCTTGGGACTCAATACAATTCCTTGTGTACTGAGTACACTTTATTAAAGGTTATTTTAATTAAGCCTTGTAATAAACATGGCATGGCCTTTTCTTTTCCCAGCTGTGTGTTCAGAAGTTGAGGATATTGATAGAAGACTCTGACCAGAACTGTAAGTATGGTGCTTGTCTGGAGGAAGCCCTGGGGAGGTGCAGCAGCCTCAGAGCAAGGGGCTGTCTCTGCAAACATCTTACTGGGGGTTGTAGGGCCTGGGGTGCTCTGAACAATTGCTGGGGTTTTAATGTGGAAATAATTCTTGATGGGGAACACTTCTTTGGAGTGATGGTTTTTAAAACAAATGAGAGCAATGATTACTGCTGTTTGTGGTCTTGTAAATCCAAAACAGTTCTTTGCCTGCCCTGGGATTTCCCCTTTTACAGACTTGCTGCTTGGACAGCAGTGAGGGGTGTCCAGCAGTGTGAGCAGAACAGTAACATGGCAGAGTGTTGACTTATTTTAGTGCCTACAAAGAATACTGGAAAGTTTTTCTTCTGTGCAACTCTATTTCCTGCCATGTGAATTTTTCCCATTGAGAACAGGACTGTTATGCACCAGTCTCCAGTGCTTTTAAAGCTCTCTTCATCCCAGGATGTCTATTCTCAAAACCCATAGTTTCTATGTATTAAACATATATATTTTTAAATCAGTGATAAAACTTGAGGTGCAAAAAGACCATGATGAAGATTCTAGATATAGTTACATGTCTGTAGATGGGATTATGGGATTAAAGAGTGTAATCTGAGATGCACAATTCTCAGAAATGCTTTTCTTTATCACAGATTTTTATTCAAGTGTGTGAATACCAAGTGCTCCTGCTGAAAGCACCTCTAAGATTTCATGCTCAGCACAAAGCAGTGTTTCTATATTTGGAAAGAAGTTTTATTTTGTCTTTCACAGTGAAGTACCTGGGCCTGTTGGCAATGTCCAAAATCCTGAAGACACACCCTAAGTCAGTTCAGTCCCACAAGGATCTCATTCTGCAGTGTTTGGATGACAAAGATGAGTCCATCCGCCTCAGAGCTTTAGATCTCCTCTATGGCATGGTGAGTTCCTGCCTTTGTTTCCTCTCCAGTCCCTGGCACCCTTCAGGAAGGGCATGTTTTAGAAAATCAGGCAACTTTCTCTGTCCTCTCCCCAGCTGACTTGTGATAACAACCCCCATGTCTTTTCTGGCACTTAGAACAAGTGAAACACCTGGCAAAACATGAGAGGGCTTTAAAAACTTTTATTCAGACTGGAAAGAGTTTCTCAGTTTGCTAATCACCCATTTTGAAATGTTATAATTCCATTGGATATCAACAACGCTTAAATTTGTCTCCTTTAGAGGCAATAATGTTGTAAACTCTTAAATTTGCTAATCTGGCAGCAGAAGATGAATTTCCTCCTGGATTTCTGTGTTGCTGTGAGTAATTCTGACCCTCAGCTCTCCCTCAGCACAGCCTTGTGTGCTTGGGCTGGCTCTGCTTCCACAACAGCCTTGAGAGGACACAAATGTGTGAGCAGAGCTGGGGCCTGCAGAGCTGCTCCTCCTTTCTGCTGATGTGGGTCCAGGAGCTGCTTCACTGACCCAGAGGGGTTTGGGAGTGTGGAGAAGGACCAAGACCTGCAGAGAGGGGTGTTCTGCTGGACCCTCACACTGCTCAGGCCCCACCCAAACAACTGCCAAGAGGGAAAAAGGATAGGAAGTTTTTTCTCTCATTTTTTTCTTTTTATTTTGAGAAAAGTCCATTCTGGATCTTTCTTGACAATAAAGTGAAAAAAACAATAAATTGGGGAGAAACATTGAGGGATACAATTTTTTTGCCTCATTCCCACCCCACTTTTTTCTTCTTTTTTGTTTTTGGTTTTCTTTTGGTTTTCTTATTTTTATAACTTTCTTTTGCACCTTTAAAAGAAAAATGTACCTGAGGAGAAGTTCTGAGGTGCCCCAACCTGTGCTGGTGTTGCTTCATTGCAGGGTTCCAAATTGACTTGCACCTTTTTGAAATCATGTGAGAAAGAGAGAGAGAAGGAATAGGAAAGGGAAAGAAAGAAAAAGAGAGAGAAAGAATAGGAAAGGGAAAGAAGGAAAAAGAAAGAGAAAAAAGTGAGGTGTCTGCATTGCACATTTACAGATCTGGTTGATTTACATATATATAATGTTTTTTGGGGGAAAAAAGCACTACTTGTGTGGGATATTTTGTGGTATCTGAAGAGGGATTGTGATGTTCAACCCTTCTCTTCCAGGTGTCCAAGAAGAACTTGATGGAGATCGTGAAGAAGCTGATGATCCACGTGGACAAAGCCGAAGGGACGACGTACCGGGACGAGCTGCTGACCAAAATCATCGACATCTGCAGCCAGTCCAACTACCAATACATCACCAACTTCGAGTGGTCAGTGCTCCCACCCACCAGCTCTGGGCTGTGCACACGCAGGGGATGGGACATCACCCTCTGACCCCCTTCCACAGGTACATCAGCATCCTGGTGGAGCTGACCCGGCTGGAGGGCACACGCCACGGGCACCTGATCGCGGCGCAGATGCTCGACGTGGCCATCCGGGTGAAGGCCATCCGCAGGTTTGCCGTGTCCCAGATGGCGGCGCTGCTGGACAACGCCCACCTGCTGGCCAGCAACACCCAGCGCAACGGCATCTGCGAGGTGCTCTATGCAGCTGCCTGGATCTGCGGGGAGTTCTCTGAGTGAGTGCCCACTGCTGCTGCCCAAAGGCCTGGGGGTGCTGCAGGGTGGCTCTGAGAGCAGGGGGGTTCAGGCCGTGCACCCTGACACTGCCAAAGGATGCTGCTTTCCTGCTCCTTCACGCTGTAAACTCCGCAGGTTGTTCTAGCCAAGGCATTTTGAATAGGTGGTGGCTTTAATTTTCATCGCCTTGCCCATGCAGGAAGCCACAGTGGTGAATCATGGAATAACCTGAGCTAGAAGGATCATCCAGCCCAACCTCTGGCCCTGTACAGACACCCCGACAATCCCACCCTGTCCCCCAGAGCATTGTCCAAACCCTCCTGGAGCTCTGGCAGCCTTGGGGCCGTGCCCACTGCCCTGGGGAGCCTGGGCAGTGCCCACCACCCTCTGGGGGAAGAACCTTTCCCTGAGATCCATCCCAACCCCCTGGCACAGCCCCAGCCCTTCCCTGGGTCCTGTCCCTGGTCCCAGAGCAGAGCTCAGCCCCTGCCCCTCCATCTCCCCTCAGGAGGAGCTGCAGCCCCCGAGGAGTCTCCCCTCAGTGTCCTCTGCCCCAGCTGAACCAGCCAAGTGCCCTCAGCTGCTCCTCAGACCCTTCCCCATCCCCATGTCCCTCCTTTGGACACTCTCTGATGGTTTTATGTCTTATATTGTGGATATAAGCTATTAGATCTTAATTCCATTGATGGAATTCCCTAATCATTAAGGTCTTATCCCCAGTTACATCTTAGGGAAAGTATCCAATCACCATGTTTGAATCAGTTCTTCCTCTGTTCCCTGTTTTGCCTTTATTGAAAGGTTTTTACAGAACCCAGTTGTTCTGACATTTGGAAGTTGCCTTCTTTTCTGCTCAAAGGTTCTGGGTACCCACAGTAGCACAGTTTCCAATACTCTTGTACCAACACTGTCTTTTAGTTTTAATAGATGTTTTTGTCTTGGATGTGTGTGCAGATACACCTGCTTACCCAGCTTTCATTTGGGTAAACTGAACAAACTGTGTGCTAAAGTCTCCTTATTATCAGCTGGTTTGGTGTTTCTTCTTGTAGTTGTCATTCTGAACACAGTCTCCAGTTTAAATCCACATAGTAGGTGTGATGTATGGGGGACAGCTCAGATCTTCATCTAATTAAGAAAACTGTGCAAAGAAAACTGTAGGTGAAGAAGCATGAGGACATACATCACATTTTTACTTTGAGACAACTTCAGGTTTCAGTTTGTAGCTTCCAATAACTTTTTTGTGCATCTTCCATGTAGTTGTGAGCAGAAAACTCTGAGCAAGAGATATGTTAAAACAAGTGCTGTGATCTGTACTCCTTTGTGTGTTCAGCCCTGCCTGCTGGCTGTACTGACACTCTGTGCTTACAGACACCTCGAGGAAGCCAACCAGACCCTGGAGGCAATGCTGAGGCCTAAAGTGACCACTCTGCCAGGCCACATCCAGGCAGTGTATGTGCAGAACATGGTGAAGCTCTATGCAGCCATCCTGCAGCAGAAGGAGCAGGCTGGGGACAAGGAAGCAGCTCAGGAAATTACCCAGCTGATGATCGAGCGGCTGCCTCAGTTTGTGCAGAGTGCAGACCTGGAGGTTCAGGAGAGGGTGAGACAACAGAATTACTTTGGGGTTTATCTCTCCTTTGTCTTGGAGCATGCCTGTGGTTTTCTGCGGCTGTGCACATTTCCTATAAGCTGTTATCAAGGACGAGGCCCAGATGTTATTGCAGTTTGATGCCATCTCTGAAGGCTGCAAGAACAATTTAATTTTAAACTTATTGAGGCACATAAGGGCACAGAGAGGACCCAGCTTGAAGGGAGGGTCAATGTGGATTTTTTACATTTGCTTCAAACCCACTGTTTATGCTGCTCCTCCTGATTCCCTCAGTGGAGTAGAACACTTCCCTTCTGCTGACTTTCCCTGCAGTTGATTTATTTGGTTCAGTTTGTTAATATAACTCCTGAAATTCCTTCTGCATTTGTTTTTAGGCTTCTTGCATCCTGCAGCTAATAAAATACATTCAGAAGCTACAAGTCAAAGAAGTTCCTGTAGCTGAGGAAGTGATAGCCCTGTTTGCTGGAGAGCTGAACCCTGTGGCTCCTAAAGCACAGAAGAAAGTACCTGTTCCAGAGGGGTAAGGTTCCTTCTCTCTCCCAAAGCCTTACTTAAACTTTTAAACTCTTAAATAATAAAGCAAAGTGAATGGTGAGACACTGAAATACTCAGGGGAACTGACTCAAGCTGTTTGTTTACTGCAATCCTTCCAGCCTGGACCTGGATGCCTGGATCAATGAACCTCCATCAGACAGCGAGTCTGAAGATGAAAAGCCCAAAACCATTTTCCATGAAGAGGAACAAAGGCATTCCAGACACAGACAGCCAGAAATAGATGAAGAGGAACTGGCCAGAGTGAGTGAATGTTAAAATGCTTCTCCTTACATAATTCAGTGGTAATGTCAATGCTGCTGGAGCAGCTGGAGCTGGTGTGGCCTCCCCACTTGGCCAGGGAGCTGTTCTGCTCAGCAGCCCGTGTGAGTTACTGTGGTGTGGCTGTGCTCAGCACTGATCCCTCCTTTCCTCCTCTGATCTTTTTGGCTTCACAGGCAGAACTTGGTGTTAGGAATCTTCATTTCTTACTCTCCTCACAGAAATGGAAACATTTGAATTGCCATCAAAATGGGGTCTTTGGGAAGTTACTACTTCTAGTTCATAATTAAAAAGCAAAGAAGGGTGTTCTGAGAAATCTTAGTTATAGAATCATGGAAGGGTTTGGGTTGGAAGGACCTTAAAGACCATCTTGTTCCACCCCCTGCCGTGGGCAGGGACACCTTCCACTAACCCAAGTTGCACCAAGCCCTGTCCAACCTGGCCTTGGACACTTCCAGGGCTGGGAATTAGTAATGCTCCTTGTAGTGCTGTCCTGGTGTGTCTTGTAACTCAGAACTGCTTTATCATACACAATCTGTGCATTCCTTTGCACAAATAATTATGTACTGCTCCAAAAATTCCTGGAGATTCTGTTTTCCACCTTCTTTACATATAAACAAACATTTTAACTGCAAATTCTCCTTAATTTTTAGCGTCGGGAAGCCCGGAAACAGGAACAGGCCAACAACCCATTTTATATTAAAAGCTCTCCTTCCCCCCAAAAGGTGAGTCTGAATTGCAATATCCCACTGACCTCTCGTGTCACTGTGTGAAGGCTCCCTGAATGTCAGAGCTGCAGCTTCCTCTGGGACATTCTGATGATTTCCACTGCAGCTCTGAGCACTTCATGCTGTGTGCATGGGAGGGACTGCCAGAACTGTGTTGGTACTTCTTGTTTGTGTTGGGAGCCTCAGGAATGACCTGATACCCCGAGAGCAGCCAGTGCTCTGGGGTGTGTGTGCAGTTTGTGCCAGCTCTGCTCTGGCAGAGTTCAGATCACTGGGCACCTCACCCAGAGCCCTGCAGAGAGAGAACCTTGAACGTGCTCCCTGTGTCTGGTGGATCAGAAAGTTATTGTGGTCTCTTAACAACTTTGTCAGGGAAAGAACCTGCTTTATTCCCTCTGTATTCTAAGGACTCTCCCATTTCCCTCAAATCTCAAAGTTTGTCTTTTGAAGTGGCAAGTTACTAGCAATGATACATGAACCAAAAATACTTCAGTGTTGCAGGAAACCTTCAGGACAGTCGTGGGGTTAAAAGGCTGTAGCTGAGGGAAGAGTCTTTTGTAATAGCCATCAACTGGCTTTAAAACACAGGATTAGTAACAAGCTGTTCCATTGCTATCCTTTAAAATGTTCACTGGAGGGATTGAACTGCTTGATGATTTGTAATGTGTCTGTTTACATGGATTTGTACTTGCAGTGCTCAGAATGTAACAAGCCTTTGTTTTCCCAGCGATACCAAGACACTCCAGGGGTGGAACATATTCCTGTGGTCCAGATCGACCTTTCTGTCCCATTAAAGGTTCCAGGTAAGCCACACCTCATCTTTAAAATCAACTACAGAAATTCAGGGAAGCAAAAGTCACAGTTCCTTCTTAGGAATTCCTCCCGAGGCTTTGAAGGGCAAGGAGCACACTTGCATTAGACTCTTAAATATCTCCTTAATTCACGTTTGAAAACAGGGCTTTTCAGCCTGAGTTCTTTTCAAGGTAATACTAGAAAGAATTCTGTGATTAAGGATTTTGTGCAGCCAAGTCTGTAACATGTAAAGTAACAATGTCCTGTGGGAGAAGTCACCTTTGGAATGCCTTAAAGGTGGTCTTGTAAATGACAGGGGTGATCAGGACATGTTAAGTGGTAGAGATACTGTTTTAATATCTACATTCAAATATCAAAAGGCATTTGTGTATCTGATGAGTGCTTTTCAATGGAAAAGCTGTTGATAAAATGCAGTCCATTGCAAGGGATGAGTTCTAAGTGCAAATACTTGAGGCTTTTTCCAAAAGTGTGGAATGATGTCAGTGTTAGCACAGCAGTGGCACAAATTCTGCTTAAAACATCAATGTTTGGATGCTTTTTGTGATGCAGTTAAAGTGAGGAAGAGGCAGGGAGCAGGGCTGAGCTGTGTGCTGTGTGTGGAGAGATGGATGGGACAGCAGAGCTGCCTGGGGGGCTGTGGCAGCACAGGGAGGTGCCACACTGCTCCACTGGCCTGAAAGCAGCTTGCCTTCCCCTGCAGGAATGCCCATGTCTGACCAGTACGTGAAACTGGAAGAAGAGAGAAGGCACAAACAGAAACTGGAGAAGGACAAGAAAAAGAAGAAGCAGAAAAAGGAGAAGAGGGGGAAGCACCACCGGCACAACTCGCTGCACACGGAGAGCGAGGAGGACATCGCCCCTGCCCACCACGTGGACATCATCACCGAGGAGATGCCAGAGGTCAGTGGCTGTGCCAGCTGGCAAAGAAAACTGTAGATGAAGAAGCATGATGACATATATCACATTTTTACTTTGAGAGAACTTTGCAGCCCCAGGGCTCTGATTCCCTGCAGAGCCCTTTCACAAACGACTGACTGGGATGGGCCCAGGCTGCTCTTTGCAGGGGGAGAAAATGATTTTTGTGAATTTCTATTGCCCCTGAAGCTATTAAAAAAATCCAAACCAACCAACAAAACAATGTGCATCCCTGCTCTAAAAGTAGTGCTGTCCAAATAGTATCAATTAGGCTCTGCTGCTTCACTTTGACAGTAACTTGCTGTCTAGTCAGCAGCTTTGCAGCTGATAATTAATTGCACATGCTAATGATGTCATCTGTATTTGTTCCTAAAATTTCCTTTAATCAAAACCGAACAGCAGCCATTCAAATGCTGCAGTTTATGAAGAAGAGTTTTCTGTTCTAAATTAATCTTGTAACTTGATGCTGCATTGAAGAGCTTTGTTCCTCTAAGTGCCTGACTGCAGCTGGCCTGGGCCAGGGTTAACAGGCTCCAAACCATTTAATTTGGGAGATGTAGAGCTTTAGTTTGAAAATTGCCCGTGGTTTGGTTCCTCAGGGGATGGTCTCTTTCTCTCTCCTGCAGAATGCTTTGCCCAGTGATGAAGATGACAAAGATCCCAATGATCCCTATAAAGCACTTGATATAGATCTGGATAAGTAAGTGACAGTTTGTTTGTGAATTAATGAGCTGCTAATGAGAGCACGGGAGGGCTGGGCTGAGGCTGAGCAGGCACAGGCAGTGACCACAGCCCAGAGGGGAAAAGGCTCCAGTGTGTCACCGTGGCTGTGGTGACACCTCAGGGGACCAACCAGCCTGGGCTCCCACTGCAGCAGGGATGGGAAAAGCTCAGCTGCTGGATTTGGGAGGGTCAGGGAGGGGGTGTGAACAGTCTGGAAGCACAGGCAGTGTCACTGGGGCAGGTGTGAGTCACTCTGAGCTTTGGGTGTCCCACTGTGTCTGTGATGTGACCTGTGTGGGCCCTGAGTGTGCCCTGTGTCCCTCTGTCCATCCCAGAACTGCTGTGCCCCTGGCGAGCCCGTGTGCCCTGTGTTGTGATCACTGACCAGTAACACCCAGTTGGGACCAGCCCTCTGCCCTGGGGCTGTTCAGTGTGGTCCCACTGCTGAAAAACATTGTCCTGCCATGACTGAGTGAGCTGGTACCCCTGTGACCAACCTGGTGCCCCCTCAGCTGCTGGAGCTCTTCCAGTGCCAGCACCCCAAATCTCTGCCTCCCTGCCGGCTCTGGGCTGTCCAGTGTGGCACGTGGAGATTGGGGTTCTTTTGTCAATCCCTGTTCTACAAAATCACCTTGCTAAAAGCAATGGCTGGTTTGTGGTCCAGGGATGCCTCCTGTAAAATCTGGAAGACTTGCAGGCCCATGGTTGTGTGTAGTGTCACCCTCCCTCTGATTGTTAGAAGTCTGTGCCCTTCTCTGCAGATCCCCCTCTTGCAGGGCTTTGTCTCCTCACTACCTTACAAAAAAGTGGTGTGGTAATTTTAAAAAGTGAAAGAACAGTTCCTGAAAAACTTCCCATCAAATCCCTCTGAGTCTGCAGGTGGAAATGTTCCAAAGGCAGTTAATTTTTGCCTGTAGCCCCTGGGTATTTGCCTGCTGAGCCTCAGCAGTGTGGGGCACTCCAGGAGGCACCTCTGGAATGTTGCACTGTTCCATCCATTGCCTTCCCATGTGCCATGAGTGGCTGTGCTCTCCTGTCATGGGTTCTCATGTCTCTGTCCTCTCTCTCTCTCTGTGCTTGCACTGCTCTGTCTGTCACGCTCACACGCAGTCTGGTTTCAGGGAAGCCTCCCAGGTAAGAATCCCTCCCAGGTGTGACCTCTGTCAGGTTGGTTGGTTTTGGTGGACTCTGTAAATCCTTGAAGGGTGTGGAACAATGGAAATCAGTGCCACCTGTGGGAGTGTGCTTTGTGCCTGGCTCTCTGCACCCATCCCTGCTCCTGTACAGCTGAAGGGTGAGGCCTCTCAGACATGTGGGGTCCATCTTGCCCTTGCAGTGTCTGAAAGGGAAAAATTAGTTGGGTCTGGCTCTTCATGCCATGTAAGCAAAGAAATTAAGGCAGGTGAGGCTGTTAGAAACCTTCCTGAACTGCTGTTTGCTGTGCAAACATCAAAATTGACTTCAAATAAAAGCTGAGAAATAGTAAAAGAGGCAAACCATGAATTTCTTGCTGATTTCTGCAAGTCTTTGCTTAGAACAAGAGAAATTTCTACAGTGGTTTTTTTCCCAACTAATGAATTTGGGATACAGAGTAAATCTGAACTACTGTTTGTGCTTTTTGGAAACAGGTGTCTGAAGTTAAACATAACTTTTGAAATGTGATAGTAGAGCACAAATTCATAGTGTAAACTTCCAAAATTAAAAATTCCTTGGAATAACTCATGATCTACTCGTGAAGAATGACAAACCGCACACCCTTCAAGGGCTGTTTTTGCTGTGCTGACATCCCACTGCTCAAATTTGCCCACTTGGAAATGCTCCTTCACATCCTTGCTCTTCCTTGGAGAGGATTCCACAGAAGCAGCATAACACAAGTGGGTTCTTCTGGAGCTGTTTCTCAGCCTGCAGCTCTGTAATTAGCACTTTTTAAAGAGCTAAACAGCAAGACTTTGGCTCTCAATCCCCTCCAACTCATTTCCTTCAGCCAGGACAGTGTCTGCAGTTGCATAAATAAACTTCAGGTACAGAAGTATGTGCTGATTTAAGATTCTGGGGCCCAGCTCTCCCTAAACAAAGCACACCTTGTGTTGCACAGCCAGCAGGTGATCTGGGCTCTTTGCACGAGGGTAATGGGCTCTTTCTTTCCAAGACCCTTAGCAGACAGTGAGAAGCTGCCAGTGCAGAGACACAGAAACGTTGAGACCCTGAAGTCACCAGACTCAGAAGTTCCCCTAGTAGAGAAGAAGAGCAAGAAACCCAAAAAGAAGGAGAAGAAACACAAAGAAAAAGAGAGAGACAAAGGAAAGAAGAAGGAGAAGAAGGTGGTGGAGGAGGAGGAGCAGGAGGAGGTAGAAGAAAAAAAGGTAATTCTCCAAGACATATTATTTTAGCAACTGCTGTTATTTATTGCTGTGTTTAGTTTGTTGCTTAGGAATGGTCACATTTGCCAATTCAAGCAGCTGAGTACCTTCAACCTTTATTTCCTTACATTTTTACAACCAAAACAGCAGGTATTTAAAGATCCCTGTTAATAAAAATAACACTTCCTCAGCCACCTAAGCTAGCAGAACTCAGCTTACTGCAGCCTACACAGCAGTTTTCTTTGTTGTTGATGTTGGTTTCTGGAGGGGACTGTTTGTTTGTTTTAAGAATGGTATCAAAACAATCATAACATTTTTTTCTCTTGAAATTCAGGGGGAAGACTTGGATTTCTGGCTCTCCACTGCTCCCCCTCCTGCTGCCACATCCCAGCCCCAGGTAGGCTTCTTACCCCAGCAGAGGAAACTTCCCTCCTGAGCTGTGCAGGGGTGCTGTGTCATCCTGCAGCACCCAGGGGAACATCAGCTTCATCTCCTCAGCTTCCTGCTGTGGAGCAGGGCTATTGTGTCTGCCCATTCACAGGCTTCAGGCTTGTCCTGCTGGGCAGATCCAGGGATAGCAACAGAAATAGATGCAGCTACAGACTCGGTCCATTTGAATATTATTGTGGGGTTTAATATTACCTAGTTGTGTGGTTTTGTTCCCCAGTGTGAGCTAGACATGAGCTGTGTTAACAGATATGAGAGACAGAGGGTGAAAGAAAAAGTCTCCTGAATTTTCATGGCAGATTTTGGAGGAAGAGACAGGGAATTGAAGGGGATTCCTTGGAGGAAATCTTGTGAATCATGTCCTCAGGTGATGATGTCTGAAGGGTTTCAGTGGCATAAATTGAAGGGCTTGATACCATGTGAGCCCAATGTGGTTTTGAAATAACAGTTAGGGGAGAGTGTCAGTGTTGAGATTTCTTTTTGGTGTGAGATTGGGTTGTTTGAGCTGCAGTGTCACAGCCCTTCTGCTCATCTCCCCAGAGCAAGCCTGCAGTGGGAGCTGCTGTGGTGGCTGAACCTCAGGAGGTGAAAAAGGAAGGAAGGGAAGAGCGGGAGGAGGACGAGGAGGAGGAGGACGGAAAGGTAAGTGGTTTAGGTTGAAAGGAAATGGCCTCAAGTTGCACCAGGGGATGTTTAGGTTATATATTAGGAAGAATTTGTGCATGGGAAGCATTGTCAAGCACTGGGACAGCTGCCCAGGGCAGTGGTGGAGTCCCCATCCCTGGAGGAGTTCAGACATGTGGATGTGGCACTGGGGAACATGGTTAGTGGTGAACAAGGTGGTGGTGAGGGACTGGTGGCTGGATTTGATGATCTTAAGGTCTTTTCCAGCTCTGGTTCTATGAAATTGCTGTCACCCTTTGGCCACATTCTCTGCTGTCTCCAGTTCATTAAAAATCAGCACACAGGAGTTGCCAACACCACTTTTTCAGTGTAATGATCACCTGAACACCCCACAGTGAGAGGTTTGGTTGTTCCCTGAGCCAAGGAACAGGTCACACCTAAAGCTCAACTTCCAAGCAGTTGGAGAAGTTTGGCCTTGTGCTGGTCCCAAGCTGCTTTGGGTTAAGGTATTGTCATCCCAGTGGGGACCGAGGGTTTTCTGGGACTCCACATGGAATTACAGTTGGGATTTAAGGAATGGAAACTTTGCTTTGGGTTCTGCAGTGCAGAGAGTGAGGGTCCAGTTGGGGGTGGGGTACAGGGGTCAGGGTGTCATGCCTTGAAATCCAGGGGCTTTTTAAGGGTTTGTTGTAGCTTCTTGTTCTTCTCAGCAGAAATCCTCCAAGCATAAGAAGAAAAAGCACAAGAAAGAGAAAGAAGAGAAATCAAAGGATAAAAAGAAATCCAAAAAGAAGAGCCATCCCAGCGAGGAGGAGCCCCCGGAGTCGGTGCAGAATGGAACACTAGAGGATGAGCCACTGCCAGTGAGTAGCTGTGCCCTGGCAGCCCAGCCTGGGGCCAGGCCAGAGCTGAGCCCCTGGGGAGGGAGGAGAGTGATGGCTCCTCTCAGAGAAATTAATGACAGTGTGACTGATTTCTCTCTTGTTTTCCAGCCCATGTCCAGTTACCGCCTTCTTGCTGAAAATCCATACATTAAAATGGTGAGTTTTTCCCAGGTGTCTTCTCTTTGTGTTCCCTGAGAATAGGGGGACACCCTGGGGATGGTGCAGGGCCTTCAGGTAGCTGTTCTGTGAACTGTTCAAATCCCAGGAGGCAGAACTGGAACAATGTTCCACTGCCATCCCTTTGGGTGTCCCACCTCAGTTTTTAAGTGGATATTTTCCCACCGTGTAGCTGCTCACCAATGTGTGTTCATTACCCTCTAGCTGGACCAAATTCCCTCCTTTCTGAACCTTGTTTTATCCTGATGTTCTGCTCCTGGAAGTTTCTGAATCTCTCCTGTGACATTTTACCCTTCCTTTGCAGACCTATGACATTCAAGGAAACCTCCAGAACGACAGTCAAGTGACTGTGTCTGTTATCTTTGAGAACAAAAGCACTAGCTTCCTTAAGAGCATGGAACTAAATGTCCTGGACTCTCTCAACACTAAAATGCTCCGACCAGAAGGATCCTCAGTCCACGATGGGATTCCTGTGCCCTTCCAGCTCCCCCCTGGTACGAGCAGAGCAGCTTTGCCCGGGGTTCTCACAGCGTGGCTGGCCCTGCACTGCCCTCCTGTGGCGAGAATGCTTGGAACTGCTTGCTGTTTCCCAGACAATCCTGTCTCTGCCCCGGTGTTTCTGGGCTCTCCCACAGTTCCCTGGAAGGGATAAACCTCCTCCCAGTGTGGCTGGAGCACAGGTGGTTCTGTGCAGCAAGAGCAGAGCCTTCCTGTGGGGCTGGGAGTCCAAGTGTCCCAGTTCCTTTCCCAGGTGCCCACAGGCTGGCACACCTTGGACTAGAAAAAACAAAAGTCAGGAGAAGTTTGCTATGAGATTTAAAATGAAACCAAGTTAGTGGTTTGTGAACCATTAGAATCCACTCTGGATTTATTCTGGAGCTGTTGTCCCAGTGTCTTAGTGGCAGAGGCCTTATGCAGGGAAGGGGTGTGATAAGGGTGTGTGAGGAGGGCAGCTGAGCCCTTCAGGAGTGTTCAGACACAGAAATGAAGAACAGTGGCTTTGTACAGAGCACAAAGTGCAGCTGAATTGCTGAACTTGTTGAGTTTCACTTCCTTCACCAAAGAGTTAGTTTGAATAGTGGGACAGCTCACAGAGGGCTTTAGTGGCCTCAAGGTGCATTTTGATCCCCCATGAGAAGCAGTGGGGTATCTTATAGGGCTTTAATTCTATTCTTGACAGAGCCTTGTATATTAAAAGGAAAACACACAAATAGTAGAATTCAAATTAGCTCTGCAAGCTTTATAATCTCCAGTTATACAAATAGTTTAAATATGTGACATACTCTGCCCAGGCACTTGCTCAATAACCTCTACCAAATGCTGCTTCTGAGAGACCCAAATGCTGTAACACTGTTGATTCACCACAGGAATTGTGTGTAGAACTCTTTTCCAATTACACAGAAAAGTCCAGGCTTTATTCAAAAATAGCCAGCACATAAATCAGTTTATTCTAACCATTACTTAGATGTGGAAACCATGTTCTGACCTGACTTCTCCCTCTCCTCTCTCCACACCAGGAATCTCTAATGAAGCCCAGTTTGTGTTTACACTTCAGAGTATTGTTATGGCTCAGAAGTTAAAAGGAACACTGTCCTTTATAGTCAAAGTAAGTGCAGCTCCAACTGCTTCCTGTGGATCTGTGTCAGGCAGCTGGGCTTGGGTGGGAAGTTCTGCTCTTGAGCCTTTTTTAGGCATCATTTCATCTCTGCTGCAGCCCCCTGTGCTGTGAGGGGTGTCTGCACGTGACACCTGGTGCAAAGAGTGTCCCCAGTGCTGTGTGAGCATGTCCTACATTGCCAGCTAGAGAGCTCCTGCAGGGGTGGAACCAGGGTCTCTTCCTTCTGATCTCAGTTATCCAGGGATCAGTTGGGCACTGCTGCCTGGGACAAGGCTGGAGAACAGTAATAGAGTTAATAAGGGTGGAATCCCAGCCCAGGAGTGAGGGTAGCTGAAGATATTAAGTAAGTATTGAGCAGGCTCAGGCTGTGTGGGTTTCTGGTCTCGTTTCAGTACAATTGCTGATTAAGAAACTGCATGAACAGCTCAAAGGAAGTGAATTGAGACAGTTGTGGCTACTCCTGAGTCAGCCAGTGTCTCTGTTTCAAGAGGTTCTTAAAAATAGCATTCTCCTGCTATTTTCAGTGCCTCACAATCTGGGAGATACTAATTTATTATTTTACTCAGGAAATAACTAACTGTAAGACTGTATCTCCACATGTTAGTCCAAACTCAGTCTGCTCAGCCTGTTTCAGCAGAGTGCAGGCAGACCTGCAGCCAGGGGTGTCCCTTACCTGTGCCAGGTGTGTGCACCAACCCAGCTGCCCAAATCCTTGTGTGGGCTGATGTTTCAGTGGGCTGGTTGTTCTCAGACCAATCCTTCAGCCCCAGCCAGGGTATTTCAGAGGGAACTGAGCCCAAAGGCCCTCACTGGTGTGGTAGGTGGGAGTGGTGCCTCCTCCTGCTGCCTCAGGGCTCCCATTGATGTCCTTTCCTTTGACCTCTTGCAGAATGATGAAGGTTCAACCCATGAAAAGCTAGATTTCAAATTGCACTTCAGCTGCGCTTCATACTTGATCACGACGCCTTGCTATAGGTAAGTGCTGCCTGGGGGCTGAGCTGCTCCTGCTGCCTTTGGCCCAGCTCACGCCTCCTGGTGAGGGCTCAGTGCTGGGCTGTGTCCAGGGACAGGAGGAGGAGCTCTGTGGGCTGGCAGAGGTGGCTCTGAGGGCACAGGGTGCTCCAGGGTGCTTCCTGTAGTTACTGTAAACCCATTTTCCTAGAGCTTGGAGGTACTTTGACTCCTCCATCCTGACATGTCTCCAGCTCTGCCTGGGACTCAGGGGCCACATTTCACTTGCATTTCCACTGAAGTGTTTCCTTGCCTTCCTGTCTTGCAGTGATGCTTTTGCCAAGCTCCTAGAGTCTGGAGATCTGCACATGAGTTCTATTAAAGTAGATGGAATTAGCATTTCTTTCCAACATCTACTGGCAAAGATCTGTTTTCATCATCATTTTTCAGGTGAGTGTTCCTTGATGCAGAACCTTCTGCAAAACTCCATTTCCTCAGATCTCTGCTGTGCTTGGTGAGCACAAAGCTCTCAGGAGCAGGTGATGGCCAGATTAAATACATTTGGGAGATAAGGGTTTTTTTCCAGTTTTCCAGTATTCAAAGCAGGCAATGTTCTTCAAAATGAGCTTTCCTGCCCCTGGGGCTTTCCTGTGGCCCAGTGAGGCATGTGACAGGCACCATGAGAGCTGAGTGTGTGCAGCTGAGGCTGTAGCTGTTCTCTGGAGGGTGGGTTTTGATCTTCAGGCCTTCAGCCTCTTTCCCCAGTGCCTTGTTTCCCTGAGGGGCAGCCCCAGCTATTCAGGTTTGGATTTATTCATTAAAACACAAGCACTGAAGCAAACCAACTGGCTGTTTCATCACGCCCTGGTGTTTACATCAGATGTTACCTCACTTGGAAGTGTTTCTGGGGAAGAAACCTGCATTCTGAGCAGTGTTTTTGCCACAGAACATTTGTGGTTTCAGAAACAAATGACTCACCTCCTTCTTGTGAAATGTCCCAGGCAGGAGGAGCCAGGCACTTCTTAACCCTGACTTCCTCCTGCCCTGTGTGGAAGCTTCTGTTCCTCTCCAGGGGCTGCAGGGCTTGTGTTAAAAGTTATCCCACTAAATGGAATTGCTGGGGTCTTTTTGCAGTTGTGGAACGTGTTGATTCCTGTGCATCCATGTACAGTCGTTCTATCCAGGGCCATCACGTCTGCCTACTGGTAAAAAAGGTGAGAGAAACTCAACCTGCAGCCTTTCCCCTCTTCCACTGCCTGTTTCCAGCCCCTGAACAAGGCTGGGAACAGGGTTATATTAACATATTAAATTATATCAACATATTAAAATTGTCTTAAAGGGTAGTATTCCTCAATTAGTGGGGTTTTTTTTAAATTCAAGGATGAAAACTGTCACTTTAGGATGTAGAGAGAATTTTGAAACTGTGTGATGTGTAACATTCACAAATTCATTTGCTATCAATGTCCCCTTAAAAAACAAAACAAAAATATAAAGAAAACAAGATACACCACAAGCTTCTGTAATGATTTTGTGTCAGGATGACCCAGTAAACTTCCAAACCAAAGTTCAACTTTGGCCTCTGAGAGTGGAATTGGCACTAACGGGTTTTTTTCTCTTTTCCCTTTCCAAGGGAGAGAACTCTGTATCCATAGATGGGAAATGTAACGATTCCACCCTGCTTAGCAACTTGCTGGATGAGATGAAAGAGACATTGTCCAAGTGCTGAATCTCCCCTGTGAGCTATTCCAAGGACAAGGACCACACCTGACGTGTAAAGCCGGGCAGACCCACGTGTGAAGTTTCTCCCTCGGCCGCATGTTCTACCCTGGGCCACGTGCTTTCAGTTAACTCCACCTTTGGTTGCAGTTTAGACATTTTCAGGCTGTATGTTACCTTTTCATTTCAGAACTTTTTACAAACTGTGGTGTTAACCCTTTCTAGCCCAAAGAGATCCATCCTGGTGACATGACTGGAGGAGGGAGGGAAGGAGGGAGGGAGGGAGGGGTGGGCACTATTTATTCAGCAGCTCCTGGTGATCCCATGACCTTCCATCTGCGTGGGACCAGGCACTGGGCAGGACTTTATCAACAGTGGCACAGTCTGTTGCTTGTGCTTATGCCAGGGAAGGTTGCCTGAATCCTTAGCCATGGAATATGTCTTCAGGGCTGCTGTAGTTGTATATTTCTAGCAGAGGCTGGTGCTGGACCTGAAGGCCTCTTTTTTTTTTTGTTTTTGTTTTTATTTTATAAATATATGATTTATTATTATTATCTCAAGATCTATTGTGATCAGCATATAAACATCCTCCATCTCCTTGAGCTAATCCAAAGGAGCCCTGTGAGAACTGGGATGTTTGAGTTTGTTTATAGTAGTTGCCTTGAGCCTTAACCTTCTTTTAGTGACAGCTGGAAGAGCCGAGACTGGAAGCATGAAATGGGCTGCAAGTGTTACTGTTTGGGTCTCTGCTCCATCCACTGCCCCACACACAGAGTCTGCCAGGCCTCTCCCCTCGGAGCTGTCTCTGCTGATGTGTTTTATGAGTCCACTTCAATTTCACATTCCTCAGCAGTTAAGCTGTAGCAAGAAACTGGAAATCCAAAGGGGTCTGTTGCTGCTCGTTCATCCTTTCACTCACCAGCTGAGCTTGACCATTACCCGGTTAGAGAGACCCTCGTGCCCTCAGAGTGCAGGTACAGCCCTGCCTTCCCTCTGTGCTCTGAAACCAGCAGGGCCCTGCTGTCCCAGTGTCCCCACAGTGTCCCCACAGTATCCCCCAGCCCTGCCCTCGCAGATTTGGCAGCACAGGTGCCCCTGGGTCCCTGTGGCAGAGCCTTCCCTGCCTGGGGGCAGGAGAGAGGGAAGGATTGGGAGCCCCTCTCAGACAGGCTGCAGGAAGGAGGGATGAGGGGCTGCTCTCCTTTCTGGGTTGCAGAAGGGGATAGAGGTGAGGGGATCCCCTCTCCCTGCTGGGCTTCAGGAGGGAAGGGGGTGCACTGGGACCCCCTCCCTGCCTGAGTGCAGGAGGAGGAGCTGCAGGTTGGGATCTGTGGCAGGTTGCTGTGGAGGGTCTGAGGTGAAGCCCACTGTGCACCACTGCAATCTTGTGGAGTCCCCCACTGGAAAGGGACATCTCTGTGGCCTGCAGAGATGCTCAGCTCACGTCCTTCTCCAACATCCCTTGCTTTCCATTTAGTTTTTTATGCCCCCTCCCAGTTGTTTTCCTTGCTGTTCCACTCCCAGCACACTGAGAACTCACTGAAACAGTTTTGCTTCAAGACATGGGCCAGGAGGGGCTGGTTGCTCCCAAAAGGTGCCCAGGGAGGAGCTGGGTGGGTCTGCACATCTCCAGCACCGCCACCACCACTCCAAAGGAACCAAAACCCCACGCAGGGAGCAGGATGGAGTGTTGATCCCCCCCTCAGGTGATGTCCTGTGCTTTACACGTGTCTTGTGCTCTTTACACTCTTCCCACAGGAGGGATTTTGGCCAAGGCTCTGCTCTGGTGCTCTGGTTCCTGGCCAGGCCCAGCCCCGTGTCTGACCATGCTGCTGGGACGTGGAGGGTTTGCTTTTGGTCAGCCTCCCTTGGTTAGCCAGTTGTGTATTAGAAACTGAACCTATTAAAATTGTCTTAAAGGATAATGTTCCTCAATTAGTGGTTTTTTGTTTTGTTTTTTTTAAAATTCATGGATGAAAACTGTCACTTTAGCATGTAGAGTCTCTTACAGAATCCTGTGCAGTGATTCTAGAATTTTGAAACTGTATGATGTGTTACATTCACAAATTTATTTGCTATCAACATTCCCTTCAAAAAGGAAAAAAAAAAAGATGAAGAAAACAACGTACCACAAGCTGCTGTAATGATTTTGTGTCAAGATGATCCAATAAACTTTCAAAACAAAGGTAAATTTTTGGCTTTGTAAACGGTCCTTTTATAACACCCTTCTGGTTTGGATGGACCCAAAAGCAGGATGTGGATTTGCTCCATTTTCTTCTATATATCTACTTTGTTCTGTATCCTTTTATTCTCTTTATATATTATTTTCTTACTATATATTATTTTCCCCTTTATTCTAGTTATTCTGTTTTATTTATTTATTCTGTTTTATTTTTATTCTATTTTCATTTTTATTACGGTTATTTTTTCCTTCTTTTTGATTTTTTTCCTTTTATTCCATTCTATTTATTTCCTTTTCCTCTATTTTAATTACCTTATACTATTTTATTTCCTTCTATTAATATATATTATTTTTTTATTTCCTTTTATTCCATTCTATTCTATTTTCTTTCTTCTCCTTTATTGCCCTTTATCCATTATTTTCCAGGAGCAGGGACAGCCCAGGGATGCTCAGGGACCTCCGCGTGTCCCACTGAGCCCCTCCTTGGGATTACACAATCCCAGGAAACCGGAGGGGCTGGGACAGAGCCAGGGGAGGGTTTGCCTGTGGTGGGGATGGACAAAACGCTCCACAATCCAAAGGAAAAACTCAATGAAGTTTGGGAAGAGCCGAGCCCTGCCCTTTGGGGTCTCGGGGCGGAGATTTGGATCCCACGTGGAGCTGCTGTGCCTGCTCGGAGCGCTCAGCACGGACCAGCCCCTGCCGCGGCACCTTCAGCACCGGGACAAGGGGCACAAACCGGAGCACAATTCCACCTGGGCACCGGGAAGAGATTTGTCCTGCAGGTACCCAGAGAAGGGCTGGAGGCGCCTTCCCCGGGGATATTCCAAAGCCATCCAGATCCAATCCGGAGGGATGTCTCAGGAGGCTGCGCTGGACCAGGTGAGCCCCAGTGGTCCCTCCCCACCTCAATCCCATCTTCCTGTGACCTGGAGCACAGGAGCTGGCACAAGGGGAACAGTTCATGCCCTCGGCTGTTCCAGGGAGGGATCCAGGCAGGGAGCTCCGGGCTGGAGCGGGACTGGGGGATCAGCTGCTCTGCAGGAACAGCCGGGCTGCTGGGGAGGGGCTGTGCTGCCCCCGGCCCGGGGGGAACAGGGGGAGCCCCCCATACACACCCCGGGGGCTGGGGCATGGCTGGGGTGGGGGAACTGGGGGATCTGGGGTGGGCTGTGAGCATTTGGGGGATGAACTGGGGGTGGGTTGTGAGCATTTNGGAATAAAAGGAAAAATAAAGAAGGATAAATAGAATAAAAATGAAAATAGACTAAAAATAAAAGAGAATGAGGTAAATAAAACAGAATAAAAGGGAAAATAAGAAAAATACATAAAGATAATAAAAGGGAATAAAATAGAATAAAGTGGATAAAAGAAAATGAAATAAATAGAATGGAATAAAAGGAAAATAGATAAAAGAAATAAAATATAAAATAAAGTGAAAAGAGATAAATAAAAAAGAATAAAAGCAAATAGAAACGAAAATAAAAATAGAATAAAATTAAATAGGATAACCGGAATCAAATAAAATAAAGCAAAATAAAATATTAGAAAAGATTAAAAATAAACTGAAATAACTCTTTTTAGAACGCAATAAAGCCCCGAACTGCTCGCCCAGCGCGCCCCGCCAGGCCCGGCCCCTCCCCGGGCGGGAGGGCGCGGCCCCTTTAAGAGGAAGTAGTGCCGGGCCGGGCGGAGCGCGGAGGGAGCAGGGCGGGAGCGCGGGGGGAGCGCTGCGGCTGCGCGGGGCGGAGAGCGGGAGCGGGGGGAGTGAGTGTGTCCGTCCGCCAGAGAGAGAGAGCGGAGTGCGGACAGAGAGAGGTGAGGGGAGTGTGGGGGCAATGGGGGAATGTGAGGGGTGTGTGAG
>WBMV01007830.1:297292-310747 GCA_013396655.1 Campylorhamphus procurvoides
TGCAGGGCCAGGAGTTGGACTGGATGGTCCTTGGGGGTCCCTTCCAGCTCAGGATATTCTATCATTCTATGAAAAGTCTCCTTCCTGCTCAAATCACAGTTTCGTCTGGAAAATGGTCAGTGTTTGTTTCTTGATGTGTGTGGTGAAGCCCAGAGGATGTTTGGTTTTGCCCTTGGGATTTACCCTTTCCTCATCTGTGCTGGGCCCTGCAGACCCTACAGAGAAGCAGTAGGACTGGAGTCGTGCAGCACGGGGGATGCTGCATGGAGGGCAGTGCTCCTGCCTCCCGCGGGGGTGGGGGTGTGAGGGGACTTGTTTTCCTCCATCCCCACTCCAAGTAGCTCATCGCGTGCAAGCGCCGCTCTGGGCCCGATTTCCCGCTGGAAGCAGCTGCAGCCTCAGCACCTGGTGCCCACATTGCTGCATCCATCCATGGGGCTGGCCCCGTGGCACGGCACAGGCTGGGGGGTTCAGCCCCCGGAGCTTCCGCCGCGGCTCCCCCCGCAGGATGTGGCCAGGCTGTGACACAGCTCTGCAGCCCTGCCGCTCGCCGGGGCCCCCTCGCCGCTTCCTCCCCTGCTCTGCTGGCACCACTCGCTCCGGAGGACACGCCTTGCTGGCTCGGGGCTGGGTTTGCCTCCCCCGTGGTGGCTCACGGGGTCACGGCAGCTGCTCTGGCAGCAGGAAGGCCAGGTTGGACAGGGCTTGGAGCAGCCTGCTCCAGTGGGAGGTGTCCCTCCTTCCCACAGAAGGTGTCCCTGCCCACAGGAGGTGTCCCCCCTGCCCACAGCAGACAGTCTTTAAGCTCCCTTCCAACCCAGACCGTTCCATGATGACATGAGTGCCATGGATTCACCTCCCAGCCCAGGGAGGATCTCACTGAACCACATTTTGGTTGCTCCCAGCTCATGTCGTGGCCATTGTTGCAATAGGAGTTTGAATCTCTCTGCTCCTGCACGGAAGAGGTTACTGAGCCCATTCCCGGAGGAAATACTGAGCCTGTTCTTAGTGGGATGAACTGGAGTGGTTTGGGGTTTCTTCCTCACTGTAATTAAATAAGAAAACAAGAGGCCTTGGCTTAAGGCTTTTTAATCTTTCTCCAGAGAAGAACTGCTGATTAGCACTGCGGCATCTGTTGGGGACGGGCTCGATTGCAGCGATGGCAGTCGTGACCTTGAGTTTGGGATCTTCCCAACATTTGAGGACACTGTTTACCTATTGGAACAACACTGTGCCTCCATATATATAAATCTAAGGAGATTCTGCTTAGTGAAAGGGGTTTGTTGTCTTCCTTACTTATAAAATTATGGAAACTTATTTGTGCTATTTACGGCATCAGCTTAATTTCTGTTACTTTATTCATTTCTGTCCAGCACATGTAAGATAATATTTTTGGTACACAAAGCTTTCTGCCTTAAGCCTCCATCAAAGAACAGCCTGACACAAATTCTGCAAGGGCTGGATGTGGGAACAAAGGAGGTATAATTAGCTGCAGATAAACAGAGCTGTGTTTCTTGTCAGCATCCCTTCAGATCTTCACTTGGGTCTCACGCTTGGAGCTGATTCTTTTCCACAGCCTGGAAGAGGAAGATGAGCTTTCCCTCATCTTCCACCTTGCAGCTTGAAGTGAGCTAAACTGAAGTGAAAAACATGTTTCTGGTCTGTGTGCACCTGCAGAGGAGGCTGTGGCTGCTGTCAGGGCTGGTGTTATTTCAGGGTATTTGCTCTCTGGGTGCCTGAGCTGTGACTTCTCGTTCCCCTCCGCCCTTTGGTTCCTGTCTTGTACTTTCACTGCCTGCCCTGGTGGCTGCCCTGCTCTGGTGGAGGGTGTCTGGCAGCAGCTCTGAACTGTACTGTGGGTTGCCATGACCTGACCTTTTAGGTAGATTTGTTCTCAAAAGGAGGAAGCACAGGTGAAAAGTTGGATCCAGGTGAAACCCAACTGGTTTTACCCTTCTTTGGTGTTTTGGAGCTGAGCAGGAGGTGTTTTCTTTGTTTCTATGGGGTTGGGGCTCTTGATGCAGTGATGTCGGGGTGAGTGGCAGCCACCTCCCAAGGCTGTGGGTCCTGTTCCCTCATTCCCACATGGAACACGTTGGGAGTTCTCTCAGGGGTGGCTCCTTTCAGCCCAGGTCACTCCAACAGCTGCTCTGCTGGGAAGGGAAGGGAAGGGGGAGGAAGGAAAGCTGGCATGAGCCCCCCCCCCCTCAGATGTGGGGCAAGAGCCCAGATGGTATCCCAGATCTCTTCCTATGGGATTTAGACAGGGTTTCCTGTCGAGAGAGCTGCTCCTAATCGCTGCCCTTCTGTGCTGTGTTGCAGCTCAGGCCCAGATGAGCAGAGGGAGGTTCCTGTGAACATCAGAGTCGCCCCAGCCGTGCCCCGGGAAGTGGCCCGGCCTGCGGCTGTCACCGCTGCGGACCCGGCACCGCGAGAGGAGGCCGAAGATGTCCCACGCCTTAAAGCAAGTGTTCAATAAAGACAAAACCTTCCGGCCCAAGCGCAAGTTCGAGCCGGGCACGCAGCGCTTCGAGCTGCACAAGAAGGCCCAGGCCTCGCTCAACGCCGGGCTGGACCTGAAGGTGGCCGTGCAGCTGCCCCCGGGGGAGGAGCAGAACGACTGGGTGGCCGTGCACGTCGTGGACTTCTTCAACCGCATCAACCTGATCTACGGCACCATCAGTGACTGTTGCACCGAGCAGTCCTGCCCCGTCATGTCAGGCGGGCCCAAGTACGAGTACCGGTGGCAGGACGAGCACAAGTACCGCAAACCCACCGCCCTCTCGGCCCCCCAGTACATGAACCTGCTCATGGACTGGATCGAGGTGCAGATCAACAACGAGGACATCTTCCCCACTAACGTCGGTGAGTTGGGGTTGAGCTGGTGGGAGATGGCTGCAGAGCTTTCTCCTGGAGCCCTTGGGTCCTGTTTCTGTTCAGGAGATGCTGCAGAGATGTTTCCTTCAGTGCTGCTCAGAGGAGCTCTTTGCCAGCTCCTCTGCAGTGCTAAAATAACCGTATCTGCACCAGATCCCACTCCGAGTCATGGATGCCTTCAGGAAAGCCAAGTTGAGCCCAGGCAGGGTAGACCTGAGAGCACAGGCTCTGGGGTGACTCATGCTGGATGTAGACTCCTGCAGGATGGCTCTCCTGGACCTCATTGCCACTCTGGGTCTGGGCTCTGTGTCACCTGGTGATGGTGCCACATGCCATAATCAGCCTCTTTGTTATTAGAGGCTGCTGGGGCTGCCTCTGCCCCTCAAGAGAGGTGGGATGCTGGCACAGGCCTGGAGGGAGGGCCATGTTCCATCTACTGCCAGGGCCCTGGAAAGGAGAATTTGGTCTAAGACCCCTCAATCTGCATATCCAAACACAGCTTCTCTGCCTTCGGGGTGGAGATTGCTGGGTTTTATTTATTTTGTGTTGAAGATGGGAGCATTTAGCCCCTAAAACATGAGGTAAACATGACTGAGCCCATGCAGAGTTTCCATCCTCTGAGATGCAGGAGACAAGGTGCAGCAAAGCTGCCTCCCTCCTGCCCTGGCATTTATCCCACTGAAGCTGTGCCAAGACACAGTTGGCCACTACTTGGGGCATGGCTGCCACTGGAGCTCCTCCCCTGGGCCAAAATGCTGCTTCACCCAGGTGTGGAGTGGGCAGAGCAGGGAGCAGGGCCATGAACACAGCTCTCTGAGGCAGCTGAAACCCCAACCCCCTCCCCAGCCACTCTCCTGTCCCTGCCTGTGCAGGACCCTGGGGACCACAGCGGGGTGTTGGTTCTGTTCCGGAGGCAGGAGGAGCTTCCCACAGCACCAGGGTTGTGGTTGGGGTGTTTTCAGCTGTTTCTGTTTCAGCTCAGCTGTGACCAAATCCCTCCCCCTTAACACAACTGAGATGTTGCAGTTCTGGCCAAGCACTGAAAGGGTTTAACTCGTCCTTGTTCCTCCAGGAACAGCCTGTGTGGACTTTACACCCTGATATCCCACAGAGGTGCTGGATGGCCAAACCCCCCTGCTGTCAGGGCCTGGCCAAACAGACCTGATGCTTTTAAAGAGGACCTTAAAGGCTTTAATTTTTAACCAAAGAGCTGAAGACATAACAAAATAAGGGATAACTGTGGGGAGGTAACAACACCAAGCCTTTCCTTTGGGAATTTGCTTGGTCGTATCTAGTGCTTTGCACTATTTATATAAATATGTTGAACAGGAGTAGAAGAAAACTCAGACTGTAACAGTAGCTGGGAATCTGGGCTCTGCTTTCAGCCCAGTGCAGCACTCTGTCACTTAAAAAATCCATGCTTTTGAAAAATCTGATCCAAAAGAAAGCAAAAAGGAGGGGGGAATAAGCATTGCCAAGGACAGAAGCCCTTTTGTCTCATTCTCTCCGTTTTACCCATTTATTTTAGCTTCAAGCAACCAGTTTTAACTTGACTAAAGGTTTCTCGTGGCCATTCTTCCCTGCCAGGTACTCCCTTCCCCAAGAACTTCCTGCCAGTGGTGAAGAAGATTCTCTCCAGGCTATTCCGGGTCTTTGTCCATGTGTACATCCACCACTTCGAGAGGATCACCCAGATGGGCTCGGAAGCCCACGTGAACACCTGCTACAAGCACTTTTACTACTTTGTGAAAGAGTTCAATCTCATAGACACCAAGGAGCTGGAGCCTCTGGTGAGTGCCTGGGTGAGCTCAGGGTGCACAGGGATCTGCAGCCAGGGCTGGGCTGGGCTGGGGGAGGCACAGGGATCTCTGGTACCTTCTCAGAAGGCCCCACCTCAAATCCTGTGTCCAGTTCTGCACCTCTCACTCCAGGAAAGATGTTGAGAGGCTGGAGAGTGTTCAGAGAAGGGAAGGGATCCGGGGAAGGGTCTGGATCACCAGGAGCAGCTGAAGGAGCTGGGGGGCCTCAGCTTGGAGAAAAGGAGGCTCAGGGGGGAACTTCTGGCTCTGCAACTCCCTGCCAGGAAGGGGGAGCCAGGGAGGATCAGGCTCTGCTCCCAGGGAACAAGGGACCGGAGGAGAGGGAATGGCCTCAAGTTGGGCCAGGGAGCGGAAGTTTAGCTTGGATATTGGGGAAATCCCTTCATGGAAAGGGTTGTAAAGCACTGGCACAAGCTGCCCAGGGCACTGGTGGAGTCACCATCCCTGGGAGTGTTCAAAAAACATGTGGATGTGGCATTTGCTCCATGGTCCTGGGGGTCTTACAGCAGTGCTGAGGGAATGGTTGGACTCCATGGTCCTGGGGGTCTTTTCCAACCTTAATGATTGTGTGATTCTCTTCTAAACCCAGTTGCCCAAATTTCAGGACCTCTTGGCCTTGCAGTTTGACTGTCAGGAAACTGGGAGTCAGGACATGTAGGCACAGCCCAGCAGGGTCCTTTGGGTGGAGGGAGTTGACTTGTTTTCCAGCAGGCTCCTCACACTGCCTGCAGCTGGTTTGCCTCGTCTGTGGGCCCTGAGTGATCCCAGCACTGTCAGCATGTGGACAGAGATGGATAAACCCCCTGGGGTGTCCTGGGAATGGTGGGGGGGAACACAGCCCTGCCCTGGAGCTCTGGGCAGCAGTGTCACCCCGTGCTTCAGAAGGGTATTGACAGCTAACCACAGGGGAGGTTTCTTCCTCCACACCCTCACCTGGCAGCCTGGATCCTCCTTCACAGTCCCTTGTCTTCTGTGTCCCTTTGACAGAAGGAAATGACCTCCCGGATGTGCCACTGAGCTCAGACCTTCCTGCTCCCACCTCCGAGGGCTCCGAGCCCCCCCCTACTGGAGACGTGATTCAAGGGGAGAACAGAGACGTTTTGTTAAAGAAATTATATATTTTTAATGAGTTTCAATGTAAAACTGTGATATTGCAGGAATATTTTTTTAAAGATGCTCTAGATTAACTAGTTTTTTATAGTAATTTCTATAAAAAAAAGAAGAGAAAATATTTTGAGGGCCTTTTGATGGGAATGTTCACTCTTGGAAGGGGGAAAGAGCTGCCCTGAGCTGTCTTTTCCCTGTGCCCTGAGTGAGCTGAGCCTGATGCTTCAGACAGAGCTGTGTTGTGGAGCTGGTGCTGCCATGGAAGCGGTACTTCCCTCGGGACACCCCTTTCCCACTGTGAAGGCAGGTTTTGGGGGGGCTGGAGAGGAAATGCTAATGTATGTGGATCCTCGGGGTGCTGTTTAGTTCCAGCACCTCTTCCACTGGCTGTGAGTCCAGGTTTTGGGCAGAGCTGCTTTGTGCCCACCCGTGCCCAAGGCTTGGCCCTCCGTGTGCTGCCTCTGAAGGAGCTGGGTCTGAGGTTTCTCCTGTGGAAACAGTTCTCCCACTGGAATCTGGCCTCGCTTCTCCTGCCCAGGTGCAGCTCAGCACTGTCCCCACAGCAGTGCACACTGGCAGCTCTGGGCCAAGCTGTGCCTCATGGAAGGGAGCAGAGGGACAGGCATGGGCAATTCTCCTCCATCACCTCGTGGTACGCTGACCCTGCCAGGAAGGAATGGGCCACCTGCCCTGCAGCCTCGCCGGCCGTGGGGATCACATCCTGCTTCTTGTTAGGGTACAGAGCCCTCTCCCTCTTCCCCAGCAGCTGTGCCCCTCTGGGACCAAAATCTCTGGTGAGCAGCCAGAGCCCCCCAGCCTTACCTGCTGCTTGCTTGGTGAGAGCTTCCAGTGCCCCCAGGTAGGTACCTACGACTGGGACCAGTCTGAGAAAAGGTTCCTATGAACAGTGACCAAACTACCACTCACCACTTCTTCCTTCCCAAGTGTTCCCATGCCCTGGATCTCTGTACATATGTGACTCTCATTGCTCATTGCTGGGACACTCGTACAAACACCACTCGTGCTCTGGAATGGAACCAATAAATTATGTTGTATTTACACAGCACACGCCACTCGCTGAGCCTCTCATGATTGCACCTTTGCCAGAGCCTCCCTATCAGCAGAGCAAACGGAGGGGGTGTTTGGGCTCCTGGGGAGCTGTGCTGCAGAGCTCAGGGGTGGGGTGGGGTTGGTTGGGTCCCTCCTGCTCTCCAGGTGCCAGGGCTGGGCTGCCCCGAGCCCTGTGCAGGTTCCCAGGGCTGTGTGGCAGCACAGGCAGGCACTGGAGCTGCACCACCAGCCTGGGGTTGTCCTGACTTGTCTCTGCAGTGTCCCTGTACCCAAGGGTTCAATTGTTCTGCCAGCTGTGGAACTCGGGTGAAAGTGGGCAGGGAAGGGGAATTCCAGCCATCCAACTTGCCAAGGAGCTCTGTGCTGCCATGGGAAGGAGACCAGGGCATTGCCATCAAGGCTGATGGACTAAATTGGGAAAAACTCTGCGTCTGGGGGCTACCTGTTACTTTCCTGGCCAGGAGGGTAGCGAGGGCTCACCAGCCACAGCTCCTGCCTGTTCCCTGCCTGCAGCAACAGGTCCTTCCCCTTCCCCTGCACAGTGGAGGTGCTGGGCCCTCCTGAGCACTCTGCCAGTGTTTTGTGGGTGCAGCTCAGCTGGAGAAACACACTGTTCCTTGTTGTGGGATATCCCTCTTGGCCAGGCTGGGGCAGCTGTCCCAGCCATGCCCCCTCCCTAGTTTTTGTGCCCCTCCTCGCTGGCAGAGCATGAGACACTCAAAAGTCCTTGACTTAGGGTAAGCACTGCTCAGCAACACCAAAACACTGGGGCCTTATCAGCGTTATTCCCATCCCAAATCCCAAACACAGCCCTGTCCTGGCTACTGGGAGGAGAATTGGCTGCATCCCAGCAGAAACCAGGACACCTGCAGTGACCCGAGTGGGGCTGCAGGTGGGCAGTGAGTGCTGCTGGTGCAGCTCCTATCTCTTCCTCAGCTTTCCATTTCCCACCCACCTGGAATGCTGTGAGGAGTGCAGCTCCCCCCCAGCTGTCACCACGGGGACATGTGGCACCTCTGCTGTCACCCACGGGGCTGCAGGGCCCTGCCTTCCTCTGCCCCCTTCCCTTCTGGGGGGAAAGACCTGCCCTGCTCCGTGCAGGACCAGCTCAGCCAAGGCAGGAGGAGGAGGAGGAGGGGCAGGAAAAGCACCTTTAGGGGCCCGGCGGTGCCGCTGCGGCTGAGCCGGCCCCCCCAGCACCCGGCGGTGCAGGATGTTGCCCAGACAGGTCTGCGGTGCCACAGCCGGGGCTCGGCCTCGCTCTGCCTCTGCCTCAGCAACCCCAGCAGCCCCAGCGCTGCTTTCATCTCCCAGCGCTTTTCATCTCGTGTTTACTCGCCCCTGAGCCGCAGCTGCGAGTCACTGCGGGGTGGGTGAGCAGCAGCCTCCAGGGCTGAGCCCCCCAAGGTGACACCCCAGGGCTCAGCCCCCAAAAGTGACACCCCAGGGCTGAGCCCCCTAAGGCTGAGCCCCCCGAGCTGACACCCCAGTGCTGAGCCCCCCAAGGTGACACCCCAAACTGAGCCCCGCAAGCTGACACTGCAGGGCTGAGCCCCCCGAGCTGAGCCCAGCCTGGCCAGCAGGATTAGCCGTGCCCGGGACTCCTCAGTACTTTCATCCCTGGTGTCCCCAGGCTCTGCAGGGGTGCAGAGGCACCACGAGGGCTTTGCTGAGAGCCCAGAGCCCAGATTTGCAGATCTCCTGCTCTGCAGGTGCCGTGCCCAGGGCTCTGGCAGCCTCCCCTTCCCACAGCGCACAGATGGCACCTGCCCCGGAGCTGGAGCGGGCACAGCTCATGGCACAGAGGGGGCTGTGGCTGCCGTATGTTCCCATGGAAAAGCTCCTTTCCCTTGGCTCTGGGCAGGGTCACCCACTGCTCCAAGGAAATGATGGCTCACCCTGTGCCCACTGGGCTCCTCCAGCCCCAAATGCTGAGGAGCTCCGGAGATTTAGGGCCTGGTTCTGACACGAGTCCTGATTTAGGATGCTGCCAACGATGGCAATTTGTCACAGATGAGTGATTTAGGGTCACTCAAAGAATTACCATCAATGTTGTTGGCAAAAGTTGTTTTAATGTGGATTTATAAAAGTGTGATTTAGCAGTTTGATGGCGAGGTTCCCTCTGGACTAAGGAGAATCAAGTTGGAATCGAGCTGGAATGACTTACACAGAGACCAAAGATATGAAAGGATAAGAGAGATCCTTCTGTTGAGTCCCAGGTTCAGAGAGGATGCCCCTACTTCTAAACTCCTGGTGGAGCTTAGGTACAGCCAGGTCCAGTCTCAGTCTGTGACTCACACAACAGTTCACATCTGAAGGAATTAACTGGGTGGGTTTCATTGGGGTTGATTCAGTGTGGTGTCAGGAACTCACCGAGGAGCTGCTGCAAATAAGGGTCTCTCCACCTTGTGTAAGGAAGGGAAGGAACCTCAGACCTGGAGAGAGGTCCCAGCTCCAGGGGACAGTCACTGTGTGCAGTGGAGCAGCAGTTTAGGGAGATCTGGATTTGGATTCATGCAAAGATGTGTTGTTAAGAGGTCTCTGTGCCTTGAGGAGCAGGTTCCAGAGGGGTCCCAGCTCCAGGGGAGGTCACCACGGGCTGCCAGGCAGGGAGAGCTGCGAGGCACTCCCTGGGACTGGCTGGTGATGGGATGAAGCTGTTGGCTCACAGTCCAATTGTACTGAAAGGGAAAGGTGCAGGAGGCTCCTTGTACCCGCAGCTTTCTTTGTTCCTTGATAAATGAGTCTTGGAAAAGCCACCCATTATCTATGTGTTAATCCCAGGATTGGTGTTCTGGGCTCACATGGATCGATGCTCCCTGGGTCACTCTGCTCCTTCGTGGGTTTCCTGGGGTGCTTGGCCTGGCTCTGGCCTGTTCCTCCTCTGGAACCTGGACCAGACCATCACTGGTTTGGTTCAGGGATCAGGCACATCCATCACAAGTCCCATGAGGGTTTGCTTAAAATGGGAAGTAGGGGCAGAAATCCCATGGACCTCCAGAACGCAGCCCAGAGGGAGCAGGGGCTGGGGTCTGTGAAGAAGTCACCTCCAGCCAGGTGAGGACAGGAATGTCCCCAGCCACCACAGCCTCCTGGGCAGCAGATCCTGCTCAGAGCGTGGCTGGGGCTGTGCTGTGACACAACCACATCCTGTCCTGCCCCTCCAGCCCAGCAGCTCAGCAGGTGCTGCCCACACAGCCCTGGGCACTGTCCCACCACCCTCCAAAGGGGCCCATGGGCTGCACTCCCATCCCCAGGAGGTGCTGCCTCATCCTGTGCTTCCCCTTACACCGTTGGAGTTGGGAAACAGGGGCACAGAGGGCACGGGGGGCACAGGAGTGTCCCTGCACAGCTCTGCCATCCCAGCCCCATGGCCATCCATGCCTCAGTCCCTCAGCCCTGCGCAGGCAGTGGCAGCTTTCCAAGTGCTCCGAAATGTGCCTCTTGTTTGTCCTGTTTTCCCTGGACAGCTGATGCCCCCGGGCCCACATTCCCCAGGGTCCCTGGCAGCTCCCCAGCCCTGATCCGCCACCTGCCTCCTCCTGGGCAGAGACACAGGGCCCTGGGTTTGCCCTGCCCCGCTTTTGGGCTCCAGGGAGAGGTGACAGCCAGTCCTGGGACACGGGAACAGTCACCAGCATGGCACATGCTCCCTCTGCCTTGTATGGCACAGCCAGGCCAGAGGCCAGCAGCTCCCCATCCCGTGCCAGGAACATGGGCAGGACCTGGAATGTTTCTGGGAAAACTCTGGAGTGGGGAGTGCACGTCCTGTCCCTGTGGCACAGGGGTGACACCGATCCCGTGGGCACCTGCTGCTCCAGCCCTGTGCCAGCCCTGCAGGGACAGGGGGGCCCTCCTCGCCCAGGGCTTACCCAGAGGTGCCCCAGGATCACTTTTTGTCCTGGTGAACAAATCCCTGCAAGCCCCAGAGCTGCAGCCACAGGCACCCACAGCCCCCAGCACGGGCTGTGCAGGCCCTGCTGGGGCTGCAGTGCCCTTTCCAAAGGGAACCGGGGGGATTTTTTTGTGGTCCAGGACTTTTTGGCTCAAAGCTGAGTCAGGGGAGGGTTAGGTCAGTTACCAGGAAAAGGCTCTTCCCCCAGAGGTTGGTGGGCACTGAACAAACTCCCCAGGGCAGTGGGCATGGCCCCAAGGCTGCCAGAGCTCCAGGAGGGTTTGGATGATCCTCTGGGGGACAGGGTGGGATTGTTGGGGTGTCTGTGCAGGGCCAGGGGTTGGATCAGTGATCCCTGTGGGTCCCTTCCAGCTCAGGATATCCTCTGACTCTGTGATTCTAAGGAATTGTGCAATGTACCAGCCTTCACGTCCCAGTCACCCCCCAGTGACCCGGCTGCAGTGGGGCAGGGCTGCCCCTGGGGGTCTCACCCCCTTCCCAGGGAACTGGGAGGAGGGAGAGGGGTGAAAATAGACTGGGCTCTTTAAAAGCAACAGCTTCTCCCATCTGCTGCCATAAACCAAGGCTGGACCCCTCTGTGGCATAGCATGAGCCCCATTCCTGCCTCTCTCCCCGGACACCCCAAAACTGGAGCTCCTGGAGTTCCTGCCCCTTGCTTTGGGATTTCCCTGCCTGGGGTAGCTCTGTCCATCTTCCCAACACATCCCTGGCCCATCCCATGTCCTTGTCCCCTGGGTTTTGGCTGGTATTGGATGGTGGGCCAGGTGATGTGGGATGGGAGATGCTCCCCACTGAACTGGGGTCTCCCCTGAAAGGTTTTTTGGGGGTGTTTGTCCCCTTCTTTGGGGACACACTTCCCTGAAGGCTCTGCTGTGTGTTCTGGCTGCTCCTTCACCCCGTGGCACCTCCTTGGGCTGGGGAACCCAAGGCACAATACCCCCCCCATCCCTCCATGTGTCCCCCCTCCTCTCAGTGTGTCCCACCACTGCCCCTGAGACACTGGGCTGGGCAGCTCTGCTGGGGGGCCCTGGGGAGGGGGGACAGCCCCAAAATGTGAGTGCAAAGCAGGAGCTGCCAAAGCCACACAGGGTTCGCCAAGATCCCTTCCCTGCAGAGAGTGGGGAGGGAAGGACTGGGACAACATCCATGGGGAGGATCCCACGGGGGCAGGAAGGGGACACCAGGCCTCGGGGTGTGCTGGAGGCCTGGCTGGAGGGTCAGAGCTGCCCAAAATCCCCCTGGCAGTGGCAGGGCAGGAGGGAGTTTGGGGACCTGCCAGCATGGCCATGTGCCCGTTGTGTGCCTTGGACATGGTGTGTGTGTCCCCTGTCCCCCATGTCCCCATCCCTCCCCCTGTCCCACCCCAACACCAGGACTGTCAAACCTCCAGGTTTTCTGCCCCGCAGGAAATTCCAGGTTTTTTTCTAAGATTTTTTCATTTGACACAGAGCCAGAGCTCCAAACCCTCCCTGTCCCAGGAGTGGGAGGGAAGCTGGGCCCTCCTTGTGCCGGGGAAATAACACACGGAAAAACCCAGTTTATTTATTTTCCCTTCCAAAGCAGTGGGAAGGGAAAGCCCTGCCACCCCTGAGGTGCTGCCTGCCCACACTGGGGCCACCCCATGTCCACGGGGAGGGGGCATAGAGGGGTGACAGGGTGGCCACAGTGGCCCCCAGCCCCTGGCAGTCCCTCTGCTCCCTGGCCAACAATAGCTGCCTTCCGGCACAGCCCCACTCACTTTCCTGTTTTCCCTCGGCCGGGCTCCAACAGCTCCTGGAGACCCCAGGAGGTTGTGGGTCCTGGTGCTGTGTGTTCTCCGTGTGCTGGCTGTGTGTGGCAGTGTCCCCTGTGTGCCCTCCGGTGTCACTGCCCCCTCTGCATGCCCACTGTGTGCCCCCTGCGTGTTCACTGCCCACCCTGGGCTCTCCCTGTGTGGGCCTGGCATCACCTGGGTGTGCTCATGGCACGCCTGGCATGTGCTCACACTGCTGTGCACACTCTGCACACACCCTGCACACTCAATATACACTCACTACACACTCACTGCACACTCTGCACACTCACTACACACTCACTACACACTCACTACACACTCACTGCACACACCCTGCACACCCTGCACACCCTGCACACTCACTACACACTCACTACACACTCACTACACACTCACTACACACTCACTACACACTCACTGCACACACCCTGCACACTCACTGCACACTCAGTATACACTCACTACACACTCACTACACACTCCCTGCACACTCTGCATACTCACTATACACTCACTATACACTCCCTGCACACTCCCTGCACACTCACTACACACTCCCTACCTGCTCATTACCCACTCTGCACACTCCCTGCATACTCAAGGGCAGGTTTGCAGCTGGGTGTGGTGAGAGTGTTGGGTCTCATCTGCCATGGCCAAGCAATGGGGACACATTTCCCTTCCCTGTTCTCCCCATCCCTGGGCTCATCCCTGCAGGATCAGCCTCTGGCACCCAGGGAATGTTGCACCCCCGTGGGGCCAGGTGTGCACAGAACCACCCACGGGGGCACGAGGTTTGCACACACACACCCACACACACACACCCACACAGACACACAGCTAATCCCCCCTCCAAACAGCCCCCACCAGCAGGAGGGTTGGGGGGTGGGGGG
>WBMV01007830.1:334566-415395 GCA_013396655.1 Campylorhamphus procurvoides
CTTCATCCCTCAGACATCCCGCTCTACCCGCTCACGGTGCTCCTCGGGGAATGGCCGGCCCTCATCCCCTAAACTGCCCCTCAGGGATCGCTCCCCTTGTCCCCTCTGTGTTGCTCCTCTGGGAATCACCCCCAAATCCTCCAAAACTGCCCCTCAGGGATTGCTCCTCCTTCTCTTGCCCTCCCTCTTCCCCCCCAGCCCCATTCCTCCCCACGGAAACGCCCCCCTCNACATTGCTCCCCATGGAAATGTCCCAAAGCTGCATCTCAGGGATCACCCCCTCGCTTCTCCTCAGGGATTGCCCCTCAGGGATCACCCCAAATCCCTCTCAGGGATCACCCCCTCATCCCCCAAATCCCCCTCAGGGATTGCTCCTCTTGCCCCTCCCGGCCATTGCTCCCCAGGGAAATGCCCCTTTATCTCCCAAAACTGCCCCTTAGGGATCACCCCCTCATCCCCCAGACTGCCCCTTAGGGATCGCCCCGTCGCTTCTCCTCAGGGATTGTTCCTGTCACTCCCCCACATTGCTCCTCAGGGAATTGCTCCCTTACCACCCCAAACTACCCCTCAGGGCTTTTTCCTCTTGTTCCTCCCCTATTGCTTCTCAGGAAAATGCCTCCTTATCCTCAAAACTGGCCCTCAGGCGTAGCCTCTCCTCCTCCTCAGGGATCGCCTCTCGCCCCCCAGGCTGCCCCTCAGAGGTGCCCCAGGAGGGCCATAAGTGGGGTTTGGGGTCTCCCCTGCACCCTTGGGCTGATGCTCCAGCAGGGAGAGGGATATTGGGGTGCAGGGTTTGTGCTGCTGCACCTCCATTGTGGGGGGAGAAAGTGGGGTTGGGAACTGCATCCCTGATTTTCCGCCCCTGCCCAGGGACACAGCAGGGTCTGGAGTCTGGGACCCTTGTTTGCCCTCCAGCACCCTGAGGGGTGCCTCTACCCCTCATCACTCAGTGCTGCCCCAAACCTCTCCCAGTGTGGTGAGATGGGTCTGGTGTTGAGGTGAGAGTGTTTTCCCTCTGGTGTGAGTGGGGCAGGCACGGTGCAGAAAACCCCAGATCCCTGCATCTCCCTTGGAAGTAATCCTTGGTTTTGTGGGCAGTGGAGGCGAGGCTGAACAGTCTCCCAGACTGCCTGATCCCTGCTGACAGAAATGGATCGGTGAGAGCACTGGGGGTGGAAAGGAGAGAACAATGATTTGAGAACCCAAATTTCTGCTGCAACACTTTATTTTTAAAATAACCTTTCCCGAATCTTTCCCGAAGCCCTGCGTGTTCTGGGGGGGGTTAATGCAACTGCTATAAAGAGCTGTGCCAAGAATGACACCTGAGCCTGAGTAACCCACCGAGGTTAACACTTAAGGCCGAGCTGCCATGTAAGAGTTTGCAGCTCAGAGGAGCTGGGATTCGCCTCCACCTGGATGATGCAGAACTGATGTGGTTGATTGACACGGGGCTGGTTCCTTGAGGGAGCTCTGGAGGATCCAAGTGTGCCACCCACTCCCCACAACCCCGGGAAGGGCCTCCCAAGTGAGAGCCCTTTGCTGAGAGCTGGGGCCTCCTTTAATTGGGGTGAGGGAGGATCCGTGGTGTACCTGAAGTGCTGCTTGGCAAAGGGAGCCTCGCTCCAAACACTTTCAAACTATTGCATTTCTTGTAAGTGCTCCCCTTCCTCGAAGTTCCCCCTTCAGATTTCCCCTTTTCTTTCGTTTTCAGAACAAACCACTCTTGTTCCACGTTGGTTTGAGTGTTCAGGGTGTCAGCTCTGCTCTCTTATAATTTGAAGCTTAATTAGTATTTGAGTAAGCTTGCTCCTGTCCTGAGAACTAGGCTTGCTGGGTGGGGAGGGGTGATGTTCAGCCCTGAAATAAATGGAAAATAAATGAAACTTTAAAATTAAAAAAAAAGGCCCCAAAGTGAGATGCTGCTTAATTGCTCTGAAATCCATCTGGTGCTCTGGGTGGTAAAGATAGAATGGAGTGTGTCATGCCATGCCATCCCACCTAAGGATTCTATGGATTTTAGTAAAACTTGCCTGTGTGGTGGTACAGTTGGGATATCCTGGTGATTCATGAAGTACCGTGGTTATTTCAGAAACAAGAGAGCTTAAAATAAACCCACCCAGACCCCTTCTGTGCTCTGTTCTCCCACAGCAGCCCAGCAGCAGAAGATGCTTTGCACTGGATTTGAGTCACAGAGCAACTGTGAATTTAATTTGAGTAGCAGTTTGGCTTCAGCAACCAGGGCAGGTGTTGGTGCTTTGGCATTGGGTGTCTAAAATCATAAAATCATGGAATCACAGACTTGGTAATGTTGGAAAAGGTGTTTAAGATCAGCCCGTCCAGCTGTCAACCCAGTGCCATGTTCACCACTAAACCATGTCCCCAGGTGCCACATCCACAGTTCCAGGGCTTTGCAACCCTTTCTGTGAAAAAATTTCCCATAATATCCAATCTAAACCCCCCTGGCACAATAGTGCACTGCTCTCAGGTAAGTATTTTTACAGTCTGGTTTTATTGTGCAAATTTTCAGACCAGGCTGGGTACCAAGTGTGGCTGCAGGAAGAGGAGATCCTAAATAGGGCTCTTGGTCAGCCCCTCATGGTGCTTTGAGGAGGGGTCTGCAACATGGTACCTGTCACCTCTTGATACAGCTGCACAGTGTGTAGGAATGGCTTTGGCAGCAGGCTGGGTAGCACAAATTATCTGAGAGGCACCTTCCTGTGGGAGCTGGAGGTGATGGTGTAGGTGGTTCCTGGCCAGGCTCCTCCAGGATGGAGCAGAGTGGAGCTGGAGGGTTTGTAGGTTGAGGTGTTCAAGAGGAGCATGCTGAGCAGGCAGAGGTGATGTTGTCCACACGTGGTGGTGCAGGGAGGAGGTTTCTGACATAGCTGGAGGTTCAGGTGTGTTTCTGACTGAGCCTGGCAAGTTCAGTTAATGGCCTTAAGCTCAGGGAGGGGAGATTTAGATTAGATACCAGGAAGAAACTCTTCCCTGTGAGGGTGGGCAGGCCCTGGCACAGGTTGCCCAGCAAAACTGTGGCTGCCCCAGCCCTGGAAGTGTCCAAGGCCAGGTTGGACGGGGCTTGGAGCAACCTGGGCTAGTGGAAGGTGTCCCTGCCCACGGCAGGGGGTGGAATGAGGTGGGTTTTAAGGTCCCTTCCAACCCAGACCAGTCTGGGATCCTGTAGCTCAGCAGTTCATACCAAGCTACAAAGACAGGTAGTAGAGACCTCGCAGAGCAACTAAGAGAAAACATTCATTTTTGTGTGTGAAAGCCCAGTTTGTAGATAAATGGTGTAAGTGGCTCTGGTGGGGTGGACTGAAGGTTCACCTGTCTAACATCTGCAGCCCTGAGGGGATCAGATGTTTTCCATCTTCAGGAGGCTCCAGACCTTGTGGAAGTTCCTTGGCTGCCCTGGCACAGGCTCTGTCTCTGAGCCTTGAGCTCATTCCCTCTCACTGCTGCTGCATTAGCCATGAAGAAGGTGGAATGGCCTTAATTTTTGTCCATGTCAAAGCCAGGCCAAGCAGCCACCTCGAAGCCTCATGGCGCTGACATGGCCAAGGTCAGTGCATTGATTAGACCCAGCAGGAAGAGGGGAAGGGTTTTTTGTCTTTTTCCAGATCTGCTCCATCAAGCACAACATCAATGAGATTAGAAATGTCTAAACCTCACCAGCCAGGAGCTGCATGGGTGTCATAATTAAGCTTGTTAATTGGCCAGAAAACAGGGCTCTGAAGGGAATGGGGCAAGCACCCTGTGTGTGCTCCAGCCTGGGGGATCTGCAGTGTGGGGACAGCCCCAGCAGGATTCTGGCTGCTGTTTCCAGGAGTCTCTTCTGGGCTTATCCTGCCTTTTCTTGGACCCTTATTAACTCCCAGCACTGTGTGCTGAGGTGTCCCATGGGTCTGCTCCTGAGGGTTTCTGGACCTGCCCCTTGCTCCTCTCCCCTGGGCTCTCCATGCTCTGCAGCCAGCACACGATCATCATTCATTAACTTCTCATCACCCATGGTCTCACCGAGCTCCAGCACGTCACACGGGGCTCTGCTCCTGTGCCAGCTCCTCTGGAATTGATGTTTTAAGGTTTCTTGGCAGAGGAGGGGATGGAGGAGGGAGGTGATACACAGCAGTGGGGTTGTTGTGGTTCTTGGGTGGTTTATTGTATTCCTGGTGTTCCCATAGTGCCTAGAGAGGGGACAGGACTGGGGGGAGAGCAGATCAAACCAGGTGGCAGCTACAGGGGCCAAGGTGAACACAAAGCAGGGAAAATTTTGGGTAGGCACCAAAGAGCAGAATGGAAGATGTTTTCTTGCAGGCCTTCAACAAACCTGTGGAGTCAACTTTGGATCCTCCTGAAGACAAATCAAATCATTAAGGCCGTGGAAGGTCCTGTGACTTATTGGTGACAGTCAGTTTACCTTGACTCTTCCACATGCAGAGGGAATGATGAGAGATCAGGTGTTGCTTTCTGAGTTCTTTTGATGTGTTCTGCTGATTTCTCTGCATCCTTTCAGCAGCCCACTTTGGTTTGGCCCCCGAAGTCTTTAAAAATGATCCTCTGTTGAATTCTCCATCTCAAAGGAACCCCCTCTCTCACTTCTGCAGAGCTGCATGGTCAGGGAAGGCTGTTGGATTGTGCATCCCTGCTTTTCCTGGAGTGTCTTTAGGGCAGCTTTAAATGTTCATTTTGGGGAGGGTATGAAAACTGTGTGAAGAGAGAGGGATTTTCTTACGTTAATTGTGTTCTCTTAATGTTTGAGAGAACTTCAGATGTGGAGTCCTGTGTTTCTCTGGCACCTCCTGGGATTCCATTAGGGCTCAGCAGTTTACAAAATCAGACTGGTTTGTCCCTGAGTGAAATGAAAGCAAACATTTGAGAGGTTTTTTTTAAATGAAAGCCCTTTTCAAATAGCTTCTGAAAGCTCATGCTCATTGAGGACCTCTACTGTGCTGGCTGTGAGCATGAAGATTTGAGAGTTCAATTAATATATGTTAATTTTTAGTAGCAAACAAAGGCCCTGATTGTCCTGCCACCATCGCTGCTCTTGGAGGAACGAGGATTTGTGTTTCATCTGGCAGTTCTGGTGTTGTGAGGAAGGTTTTTATTTGTTCTTGCCATTTTTCTTGGGGATTGTCTGAGGGAAATATGCATGTGTGTACTTTTTTGAAAGCACTGTGGTTTGTCCCAAGCTCCCTGAGCCCATCAGGAACAATAGAACCAGCTCTGTCACAGCAAACAAGCCTGGCACATCCATGGAGCTTCACTCCATTGTGTCCCTGGGAAACCTCCCTTGGATGGGAGAGGAGTGAAAAGGGAGAAAATGAAAAACTTTGTTTAAGTGGAAATTTCCTACTTTTTAAAGGTCATTTCCTTCTAAATGTGACTGAAATTCCCCTGTATTGTTGGACTTTCCTTGGGCTGCAAGTCCTGGAGATTTCTACCTCATGCCTGCTGTCCTGTATGGATTTCTGCCCCCAGTTTGTGATCCTCCTCTCTGGAAGTGGGCATCAAACTGCTGCAGCAAGAGCCAGGAAAGTTCCAGCTGCTTCCTTTTCTTAGCTGGAGAAGTGGTTGCAGTCCCCCTGGGCTGCTCTGCTTCCCCACACCTTCATGGCCAGGGCTGGGTTTAACATCAGGGAGCTGTGTGATTGCAGACACCAGGAATAAGATTAATTTACTGGATTTTCAAGCAGTGAAGGTTCCCAAAATGGCTTTTCTCGGTCCTAAGGCAGGTACAGCAGCTTAAAGGCCCCCCAGCAGCCCAAGTTTGGGCCTCCTCCTAAAGCAGGAGTTGGTGTTCCTCAGGAGGGGAATCATCCTGTTTTCATGGGAGTGCTGGAACACAGTTTTTGGCCTCAAACCTGGTTTGTGGAAGTTCTTGCTTCCAGTTTCTTTAGGGCCCATAAGGTGTGTCTCACCAGTGAACTCCCAGCAGTGTGCCAGGGTTTGTGTGCACCTCAGGGCTGGGGTTTGCCCTGCCTTGTGGGCTGAGCCTGGGGCAGGTTTGGCATGGCTGGAGGCAGCAGCATGGCCAGGGATGGCAGCTGCCAGTGCCATAGGAGTGCTTTGGGGGCTTGTTGTGCTGTCCCCAAGGATGTGTCCCTGGGGAGGAGGAAGGAGGGGGGAGAGTGTGCAGTGACAGGTTTTCAAGGGGTGACTGGGATATTTTAGCAAGACGGGGGTTCTGTCCACTGGAAGAACTTGAGTTCCTGAACTTAGTTGTTTCTTATCCTCTCAGTCTCAGAGTGGTCTGTAGGTTCTTGCAGGGGATTTACAAAGCAGCCACTGGTATCCTGTTCCATGATACCCAAAACCTGGTCTTTGCAGAACCTTTACTGTGTTGGAGGCCAGGACAGGGCTCAGAAGGAAGCTCCTTGCAGCTTTGGTGCTTTGCAGTGAAGGAACAGCCAGCCTGGCACTCCCTGCTCTTGCAAAACACTTTTGCTTTAACTCAGTAACAATTTGCTTTCCCCGAGGGTGCCTTTGGGGATTAGCAACAAGCCTGGGCTTTTCTTTGGAAAATGAGTGTGATTTAACCCCAGGTTTTTGTTTCTTTGTTTCTTCTCCCCAGGTTTGTGCTGGCTGTGGGCAGTGCTGTCTTCGATGCCATGTTCAATGGTGGCATGGCCACAACCTCCACAGAGATTGAGCTGCCTGATGTGGAGCCTGCTGCCTTCCTAGCCCTGCTCAAGTAAGCTGCTTCTAAAGGACAGCATGACTGGCATGAAGGGAATTACTGTAGAAAAACATGTTTCTCAGGAAAGCAAGGAACTCTCTGTAGAGTGGAGATGGTTAACTCCCTGAATAAAATGTGCCTTTAATGTGTTCAAGGGTCAATGCTGCTGTTAAATCTTTATTCTCTGTAAAAGCCACTAGACTTCTATTATTACTGTGCTACTGCACAAATATATATATATATAATATTGGCCATTGGTTTGAGCCAAATGCTGTTGTAGAGGGGAAAAGTGATCTTCTGAAAGCTCTGTAAGCTACAAATACTTGGAGCCTGTTTAGGTTCTGAGCAAGTTCTAACAGGTAAGCAGGAGCATGAGATAAATGTCAGCCATTCCCTGTGGGTTCATCCTTTGTGTGGGATTTATTCCTCTTCTGGAGAGCTGGGTTTGCATTTACATTTCCAGTGTGTGTTGGAATTCTGTGTGCTGGGGAAGCAGGAGGAATAAGGGGCTGTAACATCCTCTTCACTGATTCCTTTAAGCTTGGCTGGTGCTGTACAACATCCAGCAGCAATCCTGAATGGATGCTGGAAGGTCATTGTCCTGGTTCTATAGGATTTCTGTAACCTACTTCCAGGGGTTTCCAGTCCTGTGCTCTTGACATGTTCCCTGCTTGCTTCCTATTGGGAGCAGTGGCTATATATAGCCCTGGCACACTTTTTGCTTTACCTTCAGATAGTGCTTTGGTCATGCCTGTGCTGTCTTAGAGTATTTTAACATTGATCTTGGCTAGAATGAAAGGCCAGAAATAATTGGGAGCCCTGAGCCCCGTCCCCTTTGGCTCACTAAACCAGTCACCAGCACATGGGGAATCCCTCTAATTGGTGTGTGACTGTCAGGCAGGTGGATCTCTCTGGAGTGCAGAGGGAGTAACTGCCTTTAAATCTTAGTGAGGCTCAGATATCAAGTGAATTAGAGGCAAAAGTCACATTGTTTCCTGAGATTTCAGCACTTGATTAAACTGATTTCAGAAGAACAGCCAAAGTGGTGAGTCTAGGTGGGTTCCAGCAGAAATGGTGTGTGGATTGCCCCAGTGACCCTGAGCTTGCAGTTCTGCTGCACGAGCTGTGCCCATGCTCCAGTGACATCCTGGATGCCCAGATCTGGAATTGGAGCTGTCAGTTTTGAAATGCTCAGAGCTCAAACGTGCCAGAGGAAGTTTGGATGCTGAATTCCAGGAGGGAGTTGACTGAGTATGTGGTGTGGAGCTTCCCAGAGTAAAACCAGCCCCTCCAAACACTGATATGGAATGGCAGCTGATCCTTACATATGTCTGTGGACTCTGTCCAAGCCATGATCTAAGGCTGTAGGATCAGGAGCTTATCCAGGGACAGAGTGCCCCTCCTGAATGTTCTGCAGAAGGTCCCATCTGGGTGGTGGATTGTGTCTGTGGGTTAGTGGCCTTTAACAGGTCTGCTGTATCTGTGTAAGAGATCTCTTTTTATTATTACTACCATTATTTTCATGTTAACCCAATGATAAAAACACTTCTGATTGTCTGGGGTTATAATCTAAATCTTCTTTTAAATTGATAGTCCACTTTCCCACAGTTTAGGCCTGTCTTGTTCCTCTCAGCACTCACTGTTTGAACTACTGTAAACACAACTGCTAACATAGTGTAAAAAGAAATACTAACATAGTCATTGCAGTAAATAAATAGTTGGCTTTAGATCCACTGTGTTCTTTTAATCCTGGAATAAAAAGGATGGCTCAGTGCAAATGGGGCTGGGAAGGGATGTGTGCAAAATACATTGATGAACCTGATGCTGCTATTGACAGATGCTCTGGAGCAGCACAAAAGGCTGCTTTCAGCAGGGAGAGCACTCCCCTTCCTGTGAATCCCGCTGTTTATGCTTCCCTGAATGCCATCCTGGCCCTCTGTAGCTGGAGGAGCAGGAGTTCCACTGCTGCAGATGGGAATGCTGCCTGGCATCCCCCTGGGAGAGCCCTGCTGCCTGTGGAGCCTCCAGGAACAGTGGCCACACAACGTGCTGCTGTGTCCCCTTCAGAGGAATGCAGGGTATTCCAAAATATCCCGTGGAACAGGAATGCCAAGCACAGTTAACACACTCAATATTACATCTCTGTGCTTTGTGCCTTTGAGATCCCAGCTGGCAAACGCTCCACTGGTTAGGGGGAAAACAGTAAACAAAAACTGTGCATGGGCTGTTCAACCTGGAGAAGAGAAGGCTCCAGGGAGACCTGAGAGCCCCTTCCAGTGCCTAAAGGGGCTCCAGGAGAGCTGGAGAGGGACTGGGGTCAAGGCCTGGAGGGACAGGACACAGGGAATGGCTTCCCATTGCCAGGGGGCAGGGATGGATGGGATATGGGAAGGAATTCTTGTCTGTGAAGGTGGGCAGGCCCTGGCACAGGTTGGGCAAAGGAGCTGTGGCTGCCCCAGCCGTGGGAGTGTCCAAGGCCAGGTTGGAGCACCCTGGGCTGGTGGAAGGTGTCCCTGCCCATGGCAGGGGGTGGAACATGATGGGCTTTAAGGTCCCTTCCAGCCCAAACCAGTCTGGGATTTTCTGATTGGAACTAACACCAGTGAGTCACTGGTTTTACTGAGCTCAGCCTGTTGGTTCCTGCTCTCTCTGGTCGGTGTGCTCAGGTATGAGGGGACCTGGGCAGGTTTCCTTTGTATTTCCATGGAATGTACTTCCTTGTTTTGGCCTAGCACTGCAGGCTGCTGCTTTGCTGCACTGTGGCAGCCCTTGTTTTCCATTGCAATTAACTCCTGGTTTATGCTGAGGTTACTTTGTGAGCTGTACTTAACATCTGTGTGCTGAAATGGAGCAGCTGGGTCTATAAAGTGGTGAGGAGAAAGGGGGGTGTGGGTAAAGCACCTCATGTGCAGTGGATGTGTATGTTTGGAGTGCTTCACTTCTGATTTAGTACTGTAAAACTGAGCTTCTCTTCTGAAACTGATTTAATTGAACAGCCAAATATGTGGATTTTAAGGGGTGCAGTTGGCCAGAGACTGTTCTAGCCTGGTGTAAGTGGAGGGGCAGAGCTCACTGATGGGGGGATGAGAGGTAGTTTGAGGTGCTTCAGTGGGTGTCCCAGCTATTAAAAGTTAAACTGTAAAGTGTTTGTCACAAAAAAACCCCAAAAAAGGATAAAAAAGATTCTCCTTTAAACCAGAGTCAGTGGAAAGGATGTGAAAACCCTTCCATCCCCAGTGTAGGAAATGTGGCCAGGATGGCAGGCAGAGGCACAAACATGTTTTTTGTGAATTTGCAGGGGTTTTACTCAGTTACCTCAGTTCACCACAGTAATCTTTGTTTGCATGTCTTCAGATTTCTGTATTCAGACGAAGTTCAGATTGGACCAGAGACTGTTATGACAACACTTTACACAGCTAAAAAATATGCAGTTCCAGCCCTTGAAGCTCATTGTGTGGAGTTCCTTAAAAAGAACCTCCGAGCAGACAACGCCTTCATGCTGTTAACACAGGTGAGTTTGTGAGTGTTTACCTTGAGCAGGGGCCAGCACAGCAGGAAAACAGGAGTTTTCCCCGTGGTGTGGAGCTGGCCATCCAAAATGGAACAGTTCTGGGCCATTTTGAATTGTTCCTCACAGGAGTCCAGCACTGATGAGCAGGTTCTTACAAACAGCAATAAAATACAGCAAATGTGGCTGCAGTTCCAGGTCTTTGTTTGGCTGTGACAGGTGATTCCTTCCAGCAAGGGGCTCTCATCCTTCTCTCATCCTTAGCCTGTCCCAGCTCCCCCTCCTGCACTGAAGGCACAGAGCCCTGGAGTGTCAGGGCAGCTGTTCCTTGGCCTCTTGTGTCCCTGTGTCTGATCCATTCTGGGAGGGATGGGCTCCTCCATCTTCCAGGTGACTCTGGAAGCAGCAAACTAGAAGACAGCATTTACAACTTCTGCCTGTTTTGGAGAAGATCAGCCCTTGCATGCACGTTGATTCAATGAGCATCCTTGTCGTTTCCCAGCCCCAGGTGTTGGTGGCAGTGGCTGCACCAGCATTTTTTGCAGATATTGAAGCTGTGTTGGCCTGAAGCAATCACTGCTGAGCTCTTTGCTGGGGATTAGGCTGGGGTTTTATTTGAGTTTAAATATTTGGATCAAGTTCTTAAAGTAGTTCCACGTCACACTGCTGTTGTCACTGCTTGGGTTCAGCTGCTGCTGCAACACAGTGTCCCTCTTTACACATCCTCTTTAGCTTGGCCCTTTTCCACGTGCCATGAACAGATGAGGCAGCCCCCAGGACAGGGGGGGAATCCACTCTGCACTTCCCAGAGGAGGATTCAGGACTTAAAAGCTCTTGCTTGTGCAGTGGGAGCCAAATCTGCACTGCCATCTGATGTGTGATAGGGCAGTTGTGACTCCTTGGCTGCAGCCCTCCTGTTCTTTGGGTTCAGCAGCCTGAAGGAGCAGGAGCTGGGAAGGGATCTTCCTGCAGGCTGCAGTTTGGAGGAGATCCTTTGCAGTAGCCATTGCCTCGTGAGGGTTAGAGGAGTCAGCTCTTGGTGTTCTTCCTGCAGGGATGTTTGGTGGCTTGCTAAGTCTCTGCACCTGAGTTCACAGCTCTGGCAAGGTAATATTTAGATTCCTTCCTTAGAGGTCACAAAGGTCCTTCTCTGGCACAAGAGGAAGGTGTCCTTGTTTTTCAGGTACCAAAACCAAGAGGCAGCTGAAATGCCAGTTGGGGAAAGGCTTTCCTGGTTCCTTTTGTTTGTGACTTACCTATTATGATTGGTGATCAGTGGTGATTCCCAGCTAGTTTATGTTCACTGCTGCTCTAAATCAAATCTCTGGATGGTTTTTAGGGCTGATGTGCTTTGGCAGACATGCTGGTATCTTGATGACTGGCTGCACAAGGCACCTTACTGAACGAGTCTCTTCTCACAGTGCTCTTGGGTCTGGACCTTCAGCATGAAAACTGGTCTGTTCTCTGCTTTTACTGCATCAGATCAACAACCTGTGCAGTAAATTACAGACCTGAGATAGGTCTTGAACAAGGCATTGCCTGACAGCCTTGAGATCATGGACCTGAGATCACAGAGCCCCAAACCTCCTCAAGGTGTGTCACTGCCCAGGCTGCTGGTCCAGCAACTGGTCACCAACAGCATCTCCAGCAACTGCTGATCTCTGGCAGGAACACCAGTGGCAAACAGCCTTCCTAACTGTGCCTCCTAGTGACCTGTGATCCTCTTCCATGCCAGAGGTGCATCCCAGTGGCACTTTGATCAGAAGGAAACACAGCCTGCCTGAAGCTGCTGTGGGGGAGAGCTCTGTGGGTGTAATGGAAGTGCTCACGTGTCAGGAGAGCCACTGGAGTAGTAAAGTCTGAGTCAGTCACAGCTCCTGGTGCCAAGTGTAAGGCACTGGCAGTGCTCCAGCCCCAGGAGCAGGTGATGGCTGTGAGGCTTCCCTGGGCCCTGAGAAAACAGTTTGTGCAGCTCTCTGCACTTGAGGTCTTGGCATCAAAGGCTGGCCTTGCTGAGCTCTGCAGCCCATGAGCAAGGGTGCAGCAGAAGATGCCCAAAGGTGCCTCCTGAGGGATGGAATTCCCAGCCCAAAACATGGGGTTTAACCCTTGCCTGTGGCAATGAGTTCAAGACCCAGTGTATTGTTGTTAGGTGTGATGTCAAGGCAGTTTCTTTCCTAACTAGGGAAACCAAAGCACTGGAAGTAAAAGCTCATTCAGTGATTTTTGTGTGTTCTACCTCATTTTTCCTTATGCTGGGCATCAGGTTGGTAACACTCGGCAGTTCAGGATGATCTGGAGTGGCAGCAAAGTTGTTACAGGACTGCACTTGGGATGTGCAGGGAAACCCTGAGCCACCCTCCAAGCTGTGTGCAGGCTTTGCTTGGAATAGTAACCTATTTTGGGGAGAATTCTTTAAGGTAACTGGATTAGAGTAGCTGTTTCTATGCAAAACATGGCAATGCACTAAGCAGGCTGTGTACCCCCAGGGCTGCAGGTCTCCCTGGGACACAGGCACTGCTGCCAAGGCATCTTTGCTAATACACAAGATCAGCATGGCAGTTCTTCCAGAATAAGCTGTCTCTGCATGTTCCTGGAGCAGGCAGGCCTGGAGTCACCGGGCAGAGCTTTCTCCTGAATGTAAAAGTGCAGCCCAAACTGCCCCTGCTCAGCTGACGTGGTCAGTGTGGTGCTGGAAAGCACAATTGGTGCCTGCACTGATGCAGTGCTGAGACAAAGACGTGCCTGAAGACATGCACAGCTGAGCCAGGGCTGCTGCCAAACACAGCATTTTCTGGTGTTTGCCTCGTCATGCTTAACTGCTTGTGAAAGGCCCAGTGGATTCCTGATGCAGTCAGGCATGGTATTGCTAATGAAGATGGGCTCTGGCAGGGGAAGGGGGTGGTTCTTAATGGAAACTTTAAAATACCGTTTCTGTTCACCCTCCTGAGCAGGCCCGGCTGTTTGATGAGCCTCAGCTGGCCAGTCTGTGCCTGGAGAACATAGACAAGAACACCTCAGATGCCATCAATGCAGAGGGGTTCACAGACATTGATCTGGGTAAGCTCTTCCCCCTCCCTTCTGTCCCTGCTTTCATAACCAGAGTTGTTACAGGTTAATACTTGGCACTCTGTGGCTTTGCTGTTCTGGAGCAATCTGTTGAACAGTCCCTGGCATGAAGTGGCTGGAGACAGGGCATGTGCCAAAAAGCTTCCTGGCTTGCCTGCAGAAATACCCTGGAATCTGCTTACTTTGGTGCAACTGGAGTTTTCTGGGCATGACACAAAGCCCATTTCCTGTGTTGATGTTGGCAGCTTTTGGGTGGGTGTAACTTGCCTTTTTTTTTCTGTGGAGTTGGCTTTGCTCCTCGAGTCTTCGTCAGGTTCTGGAGTTAAAAAGGTGTTGCGTTTTTGGAAGCAAGACCTGGCTGTTTTAATTATCCCTTGCAGTTTCCAAACTTGCTGGGCGCAGTTAACGAGCATTAAAATTCAGACTTTAACCTTCCTCTAATGAGATGGGCCGTGGGGGTAAGGCACGGGTCACCTTCTGGCTCTCATGCTGCTTGTTCCATCCAAACCTGACGTCAAGCAAGTTGCAATTCACCCTGCTGCACTTGCATTAACATGCCAAGGAAATGGGCTCTGCTCGCTGCTCCAGTGAGTTCCCTGCTGATGGAATATGCAGATAAACCCCCTCAGGGGCACTTTGGGGAGATGCCCTTTGTTCTGTGTCCCCTTGGCCATACCCAGGGTGCTCCTGGCGGGGGGACAGGGGGTGATTTGGGGTCCTTGCCTTGCAGACACCCTGGTGGCAGTGCTGGAGAGGGACACGCTGGGCATCCGGGAGGTGCGGCTCTTCAACGCCGTGGTGCGCTGGTCGGAGGCCGAGTGCCAGCGGCAGCAGCTCCAGGTGATGCCCGAGAACAAGAGGAAGGTGCTGGGCAAAGCTCTCTCCCTCATCCGCTTCCCACTGATGACCATTGAGGAGTTTGCAGCAGGTAACTCAGCAGAGGTGTTTGGCACCCCTGCTCTCTGCTTTCTCTGGGCTGCAGAGAGTCAGCTGACGTGAAAGTGGGTTTTCTCTGTGGATCCTGGAGTAAATTAAATAGGAAATTATCCCACATTGGCCCCCATTCCCCCCATTATCCTCCCTTTTGTCACATTCTTACATTACTCTCTCTAAAGAGGGTTTGGAAAGAGGTTGGAGAGGGACTTTGGACAAGGGATGGAGGGACAGGACAAGGGGCAATGGCCTTAAGCTGTGTTTAGATTAGGTATTAGGAAGAAATCCTACTCTGTGAGGGTGGGCAGGCCCTGGCACTGGTTGCCCAGAGAAGCTGTGGCTGCCCCATCCCTGGAAGTGTCCATGGCCAGGTTGGACAGGGCTTGGAGCAACCTGGGCTGGTGGAAGGTGTCCCTGCCCATGGCAGGGGTGGGACTGGATGAGCTTTAAGGTGCCTCTCAACCCAAACCAGTCTGGGGTTCACCTGCTTCTCCTTCTAACCAGTCCACACATTGAAACTACACAAAGCTAATGGAGTTGCAGATGATTGGTGTTGGTTGTAGCCTGCTCCCCAAGAGAAATGGGGACGTGTCTCCCCATCCTCTGCCTCTAACCCAGTGCTGGTGTTGGCCACAGCAGAGCCCCCCATCAGAAAAACGTGCAAAATGTTCTTTGAGCTGAAGGCTTGGTGTTGTTTAGTCTGTGTCCCAAAGCATTTTTCAAGTTTACATGAAGATCTTTATGTACAAAGATGTCTAAATCATTTAACAGTTTGGGCTAAAGTCTGCTTTGTTTTGTTTTCCTTGCCTGTTGTCTCTGACTCCATCCTCTGGTGATTCTCCAGGGACTGGAAGCTGGCAATTGGCTGAAATAGTTTTCATGCTAAAAGACACAGTGGAGCCATTTTCAGAACTGCAGCTTGGTTTAGGCTGCAGTGCTGTGTACAGAGAAGCAAACAGGGTCACTTCTCAGGGCAGTGGTGGCATCAGCTGCTCAGTGTCCCTGTTCCCAGAGGAGGAGGGATGTCAGTGAGAAGTAAATCTGTGTTCAAACTTGGTCCCCACTTTCTCTTTGGCCTCTCATGGCTGCAGTGTGGCTTTGGGGATGGGGATCTCCTCAGACACAGCCTGGTCAGGGAGGCAGATCTTGGCATTTTTCTACAGACCCTGTTTCTTTCAACCCTCCTGATCTTGTATGGTTCTCTCACTGGCAGGAACATGTAAATTTTGGCATCTTTGGGTTGGACCATCAGGGCTGGGGATGTCAATGCTTTTCCCCATGCTGTCTGTCCCAAACTGCCTCTGCCACTTGGATCTTTGTGCTCTTGAGAGAAACTCTTAAGTTTTCTTCTTCCACTTTAACCACACAGATGAACAAAACCCCAAAGCTGGGAGACTGCACTGATCAGCTGCTCCTTAAACAAGGGACTCCCTTGGAATTCCTTCAGCTTTGTCCTTTTTCTGAATTTGACTGTGATTTCTGTGGTGATCACAGCAGAGGCAGGAGGGGGAAACCTCTCCCAAAAGGAAAAAAAAAAAAAAGAGGAATTTTACAGCAGTGGTTTCACCAGTTTATTTTATAATCTGGTATCAAACATGAGGTTTTGCATGAAGATGTTTTAACTGGCAAATGTGTCCCTCCCTTCCCTCAGAGCAGGGAACTTGAAACGTTGGAGAAGTGAGTTGCAGCAAGAGGGGATAAGTTCAGACACATCAATGGGGCTGGTTTTTGCTGAGCAGAGTATCCAAAAGCTCATTTCCCTGTGAACACTTGACTTCCTTGGATTCCTCCATCTCTGCCCATTGCAGCCTTGGACCACATTATGTCTGGGTAACATCAAGTTGGATTTAATCCACTACAAAGAGTTTGGACCAAGAAGTAGCTGGGCATTTATTGCCCACATTGATGAGCACTTAATACTGTTGTTGCTTCAGTACATGGTGGTCTTGTTTCTGTTCAGAGCCTTGGGCAAATAGAGGTACAGAGAGGCTTTTAAATCTTAGGCTAAAAGACTAATTTTTAGCTGGTTTCACTTTTGAAAGTATTGGAAGTAGTTTGCAAAGCTTGAGTTTAGAATCACTGAGTTGGTTGCCCAGAGAAGCTGTGGCTGCCCCATCCCTGGAGGTTCCAAGGGCAGGTTGGATGGGCTTGGAGCAACCTGGGCTAATGGAAGGTGTCCCTGCCCATGGCAGAGTGGAATGGGGTGACCTTTAAGGTCCTCCCAACCCAAACCAGTCTGTGATAACTTGGGAAAAACATCTTGTTCCTGGAGAAGAGCTGAGAACATGTTTCAACTAAAACCCACCAGAGCCCTTTTCCCTGGGCCCTACAATAAACAAATGCAAAACATGGATTAAATGCCTGAGGGAAGGGGGGACATGAGCTGAACCACCTTTGCCTTGAGTAAAAACACTCTTAACCTTTTCCAGTTGATGGGACCTGGGTGACATTTCCTCTCCCAGCCCCTCAAGGGCTTCCATCGTGTCCTAACCTTTGGTGTGGATGTGTGGAAATCCCTCTTACCAGTGTTATCATCTCCAGAGAGAGTGCAGCAAGGATTAGCTGCATTGTTTAGGTTCTCAATCCAGTCCCAGCAGCCAAAGGCACTTGGGCTCCCCAGAGCTGGGCACTCAGTGGCTGTTCCATGTCCCTGCTCCATGTGGAGGCTCCATGACCCATGACTGTTTGTCTGGGGTTTAATGTCCTGATGCACCAGTGGAATTCCATCTGTGATGGGGCTTTGGCTCACTCCCAGCTGCAAATCAGGCTTGTAAATCCCAAAGGGAATCCCTTCTGGTTGTGCAGTTTTGGGCACCACAACATAAGAAGGATGCAGAGTGGTTGGAGAGTGTCCAAAGGAGGGACATGGGGATGGGGAAGGGTCTGAGGAGCAGCTGAGGGCACTTGGCTGGTTCAGCTGGAGCAGAGGACACTGAGGGGAGACTCCTGGGGGGCTGCAGCTCCTCCCGAGGGGAGATGGAGGGGCAGGGGCTGAGCTCTGCTCTGGGACCAGGGACAGGACCCAGGGAAGGGCTGGGGCTGTGCCAGGGGGGCTGGGATGGATCTCAGGGAAAGGTTCTTCCCCCAGAGGATGGTGGGCACTGCCCAGGCTCCCCAGGGCAGTGGGCACGGCCCCAAGGCTGCCAGAGCTCCAGGAGGGTTTGGATGATCCTCTGTGGGACAGGGTGGGATTGTTGGGGTGTCCGTGCAGGGCCGAGGATTGGATCAGTGCTCCCTGTGGGTCCCTCCCAGCCCAGGCCATCCCCTGGCTGTGTGGATCCCCGGAGCTGACGGGCTGGCTCCTCCCCTCCCTCTGCAGGGCCGGCACAGTCGGGGATCCTCACGGACCGCGAGGTGGTGAGTCTGTTCCTGCACTTCACCGTCAACCCCAAACCACGTGTGGAGTTCATCGACCGGCCGCGCTGCTGCCTGCGGGGCAAGGAGTGCAGCATCAGCCGCTTCCAGCAGGTGGAGAGTCGCTGGGGCTACAGTGGCACCAGTGACAGGATCAGGTCAGCACCCTCACACTCGTGTTCTGAGCTCCCACCCTGCCCCAGCCCCAAACCCAGGCCACACCCCGATTGCCACCGTGCACACCCTGGAGGGAGAGGGTTTGGCTGGGCTAAAGCGTCCCCTGGTGTGCTGACCTGCCTGTTGGTGCCTCTGGGCATCTCTGTTGGCAAATGTGGCTCTGCAGCCTCTGCAAAAGGAGAGAAATAACCCCCCGAGGCTTCCTGCAGCTGCAGGGGCACGTATGGAGTCACCAGGCTTTGCCCTATGTCTGTAGGGACAGGGTACCAGTGCTCCAGCAGGTCTGTTCCCTGCTCTGGTTGGTCAGTGTGGCTTGTTGAAGGCCCTTAACCTCTCCTGCTTGAGGGAGGGGTTGGGACAAAGTGCTGCTGTGCCTTCTTTCTGCTGATACCCCGAGCTTGTGGGGCACCAGCAGAGCCCAGGCATGGGAACAGGCACTGGTAGGTGTGGCTGGCAAAGGCTGCTCTTTGTGTGGCCAAGGAATGCCAGCAAGACAGGAGGGGATCAGAAAGCCTTCATTCTTTCCTGACCCACCTTTGTCTTGGGTGGAAGGGGCCTCCCAGCCATGTAGCTCTTTGCAGTTTTTAAGCCTTTTCATTGATGGTTCTGTTGCACATCACTGGAGCTGTTGGTTGGATCCCCTGGTCCATCCACCCCCTGGCAGGAGATGGTGTTTGCAACTGCTGCTGGCTCCAAATACTTCCTGCTCTCAGACCGAACACTCAGAGATGTTTTGGAACTTGTGTTTGACTTTAACAAGTCATCTCTGCAGCATCAAGGTCAGTTCCAGCACCATATTCCACGCTGGCTGCCTGTGCCAGGTGTTTGTTCTGGAGACACACAGGGCAGAAGGAGATGGGTGAAGAAATGCTGTTGGCAGCTTGGCAGGCACTCAGGCTTCTGCTGCCTGAGGAGGTGGAGCAGCAAGGGGGGAATAGCCTTGCCTGTGCTGCCTTGGGCACTAAGGATTCCTGTGCTTGGAAGCAACGGGATCTTAATTTCTGCTCCTGATAAATCCGGAATGCAGCAAACACCCAGCAGCACACAAACAGTCCCCCAGTGCTCAGCACTGAAATACCCAGTGCCACTTCAGTGGTGTTTGCTGGGCAGACCACTGTGAGGGTGGGCACCATTCCACACTCCCAGGCTGCTCTGCCCCTGCCTGGCTGGGATTTTGGGATGCTGATGTTTTACCACTATGTGGAAATGCTTTGTGAGCCTGGACCCTGAAGTTTGGTGATGGGATTGTGCAGGTCTGTGTTCCACAGGAGCCAACAAAATGATTGCTTGTCCACTGGGTCAGTCAGAGGGGTGAGCTTACAGCTGATGGTTCCAGCCCTTAGTAGGAGCTGCACTTAAATCTGTAGTAGGTTTGATTAAATCATAGGTGTAGAGTCAACACAAGTGAGATATTTGTGTATCAGCCTCGTACTGAGGCAATACAGGAGTGGCAAGTTTGGGCTGACTTCCCTGCTCTGTTCCTGCAGGTTCTCAGTAAACAAAAGGATATTTGTAGTTGGGTTTGGATTATACGGATCTATACATGGGCCAACGGATTACCAAGTAAATATACAGGTAATTCTCTCTACTACCTTAAAAATCGTGAATATGCAATCAGATCTGAAGTTCAGAGGGGCTGTGAATGTTCCTGGGCAGGAGGGGTGGCAGATGCAGGGAGGGCCAGATGGGGCATTGGGGATCAGAGGGATTATTGTGCTCGATTTTGTGCAGCTCCCACGTCACTGCAGCATCTCCCAGGTCTGCTCCCAGCTTTGGGAACACTCAGGGAGCTGGGAGGCAGTTTGGGAAGGAGCTGTGTGTGATTTCCCACCCCGGGCAGGCCGGGCTGATGCTGCTGTAGGTGGCTGCTGCAGTGGGTCTTGGCTCCAAGCTGTGACAAGGCAGTGGAGCAGCCCCAGTTCCACAAGGGAAGAGCACAGAGGAATTGCTGTGTCTCGGCTCATGGCAGGGGGTGGCTCTGGGTGGGCTTTAAAGTCCCTTTTAACCCAAACCATTCCAGGATCCCAGCACTGACAAGGGTCATAAGGAATGGCTAGTGCAGTGGGACGGGGCTGGTCAAACTGGGAGCCTCTGGTGCTCATCCCAGTTGAGGGCCAGGCCCGTGCAGTGAGAGGCTGCCCCTCTCTGTGTGTTGCAGATCATCCACACAGACAGCAACACCGTCCTGGGGCAGAACGACACCGGGTTCAGCTGCGATGGATCCTCCAACACCTTCCGGGTCATGTTCAAGGAGCCTGTGGAGATTCTCCCCAACGTCAACTACACAGCCTGTGCTACTCTAAAGGTACCACGGGGGGCTGGGGGCAGGGGGAGGGAACCACAGCTGGGGCAGCTGCTCTGGGCCTTGCTCTGCCTTCTGCAAGGCCTGCAGGGCGACCTCAGAGGGGTCTGCGTGATCCTTCCCCTGGTGCTGCCATGAGCCCCTTCTCACCAGCACCCAGAGCTGGTTGTTGGCTGCTCTCACAGCACTGAGCAGCAGTTCCACTGAGGAGGGATGGGAGTCTTTTCTTGTGTGTGTCCCCTGAGCTGTCAGTTCTGTGGGGTGTAATCCAGAGCTCTCTGCAGTGACCTCACAAAGTTCACATTCAGCTGTTGGGATCTGGTTAAATTAGTGGTGAGTTCTGGCAGAGACGAGAATGGAGCTTGAAGTACAAACCCAGGAGGAAAAGGGAGGAACTGGGGTCTCCAAAGCTCTTTGCCTCGGGCCAGGCTGTGAGGCCAAACCCCCTGAGAGCCTGGGCAGGGTCCTGACCCCTTCTTGTCTTCTGTGACTTCTGCAGGGTCCAGACTCCCACTACGGCACCAAAGGACTGCGCAAGGTGATCCACGAGTCGCCCACCACGGGAGCCAAAACCTGCTTCACGTTCTGTTACGCGGCTGGGAACAACAACGGCACCTCGGTGGAGGACGGACAGATCCCAGAGATCATCTTCTACACATAGTGCTGCTGCCCAGCCAGGCCTGACTGACTGCCCCTCACCTCCCCAACGAAGTCTCTGGCTGAGTCTGACCACACCAACTGGAGCCACACTAGCCAAAGGTCTCGGTGAAATCATTTCAAAGCTCATGTTCTGCCTTGTGCTAGTGCTGCTGCTGCTCTCAGGTGCCAGGCGAGCTGGTGTCCCAGTGCCAGGCGAGCTGGTGTCCCAGTCCCATTCGTAGGTTGTCTGTGGCTTGTTGTTTTTCGCCTCCTGATTAACCCTCTCTAACAAGGTGCGTTTTTTTGGACTGTAATGAATGTAGATGCTCTTCCACCGGTCAGAAGCAAAGAAATGAGTGGCTCTGGTTGTGGTTTCACTTGCCATGAGATCATCCTGCAGACAGACACGGGCAGGGCTGGGGGCCTGTCCTCTGCTCCAGCTCGGCACTCGAGGCCAGACCACGGGGCTTGGCCAGCCCATGCCCACACCTCCCTCCCTCCCTGCAGCCTCAGCACACGCAGCCACCTTGCAGAGGTTAAGGAGAGTGGCCTTTCCCCTGAGGCTCTGCTGTTCCAGCACTACATGGTCTTGAGGGAGGCCTCAAATCCAGCCCCATCCGGAGGGACCGCGGCGTTTTCCTGCTCTTCTCACTGGTCTGTGACAATCAGGTGGTGACAGCGAGGTGACCTCCCTGCTGAGTGGGAAGGGGCAGTGGCCTGGCTGGACAGGCCCTCCTGCATCCTGTGGTGCTGCTCCCAGACCCCGTGGCACGTCTCAAGCACTGGGTGATGCTCAGCTCACCCCCGAGCAGCCCCAGCACAGGGCACCTGTACTGGTCAGTACTGGTCATTACTGGTGGTTGCTGTGCTGGTCCTTTGCAGAGCCACCAGGGTTTGGCAGCTGAAGCAGAAGGGCACCTGCCTCACCTGCCCCCTGTTCCTGGGCATTCCTGACATTTCCATGGCATTTCCTCTGCTCCTGTGCATTGCTGACCTGCCCTGAGGGGAGCAGGGAGAGAGGCTTGATGTGCCCCTGCCTGTTCCCCTGGGCAGGGATTTCTCAAACGGTTCAGGAGGACCTGGAACATCCTCAGTGCCAGTGCCTGTGTGAGCACAGTGCCTGTGTGAGCACAGTGCCTGTGGCCGGGCCCAGGAGGGAGAGGCAGCCTCAAAACCATCACCCCTTGATGGCTTGGTGACCTTGAAGATGCCCCTTTGTACCTGTTCAGTCTGGCTGCTTTTCCCCCTGAGTGGGGCAGGGGTGGGTGCTGGGACTGGTGCTGCCTCAGCAGCCCCACAGTCCCTGCTGGGGAAGCCCACGAGGCTCTTCCTCCCCTGCCCTGCAGAGACAGCTGGAATTCAGCTCAGCTTGGCTGTGGGACTGGAGTGTGTGTGGGACTGGCCTGGGTGGAGCTGAGGTTCCCCTGCTGCTCCACTCCCGCACTGGGAGCCCTCCTCACCTGCTGGGCAGTCGCTGCCACAGGAATTCACTGCTGGAAGTTGAAACCTGTTTGCTCCTTTGCTGGGGAAGGGGATCTGCTCCTCCTGCTGCCCCGGGATCAGGGCTGGCCCGTGGCTCCTCCTCCAGCAGCTCCGGGGAACTCCCTGTACCTCCTCACCCCTCAGAGATGTCCAGAGGAAAGTGGTGTGAGGTGTGTATTGTCAGCCTGATTCCAGGGGATGGTTCTGATATGGCCAGTACTGAAAAATAATAGAAAAAAAAAAGAAAAAAAAAAAAGGAAAAACAAAAGTGGGTCCATGACTTCATGACTGAACCTGACTCTGTGCAATGCAAAGTATTGTGAGATGGATTCACAGCCTGGGATGGCTCCGTGTCCCTCGGGATGTGCTCCTGCTGCTCCTGCTGCTGCCCCTCTCCCAGAGGAGGTGGCATCATCACTGCTGGCACTCAGGGCCCCTCTTGGGGCTGTGCCTTCCTCGGGGCGTCTGGGACAGGTGGGAATAGTGGAATGATGGAATTTGAGAGAAGCAAAGCTGCACACTCGGCTCTGGGAAGAGCAGGGTGGGGCTGGCCCTGCCCGGCCTGGTGGGTGCCCTCCCTGCTGCTCTTCCCTGTTCTCTTTGTTTTGTTATGTGAATTCCCATCCCAAATCCCACCTTCCTGCCCTCCCCCCACGGGGCAGCTCTGGCAGTGGAGGGGCAGGAGTCGAACTCTGAACTACTCCTGAGCAGTTTCTGTTTTAAACGGCTTTTCCGCAGTTTGATGATGCAATTCTGGCTTTTGTAGATAGATGAATGTAATTCCCTGTTGGACATGCCTGTTCCCAAGAGTATGAGCCATCCTGTTGTACCACGTCACCTTCCGAGCAGAGCGGGGCCGTCCCCTCCTGTGCTTTATGATGAATGTATCCCACGCTCTCGTTCCGTGTTCACACTCTGCTTTTGGCCAGCTTCGTGATTTGTAAATAGGAAACAATAAAGACATCCAGGTTGTCTTTAGGTTTCTGTGTGGTTGGAGAGAGTTGGTGGAGGGGGGAGTCTGTGCTGAGCCCCAGCCCGGGGTGTGGGATGAGCTGCATCCTTGGGCATCCCAAAGCCAGCCAGGCCCTCTGGGCTTGAGTTTGGGGTGGCTCCTGTGTTTGTGTGGGAGAGGGGAGCAGGATGGTGCTGGGTGGGCGCTCTGGTCTGTCTCAGGTGGGTTTAGCCCATCATTTTATTGAATTTGACTTTAATTGAAGGTTTTTGACAATTAAATGCAATTAAATGCCCAGATCTGGGTGTGGCCTCCGCCTGGACTGACTGCCCTCCTGCACCATCCCCTTCCCCCCTCCTGGGCTGTACAGGAGCATCCACTGGAGCCTGGACATGGAACTGCCCAGAGCCCTCATTTCACTGCCCCCTCCTCCTCCAGCCCTTCCCGCTGCTGCTTCCCGTGACAAAAGAGAGGGGGGGACACAGTTTTAGCTCCTTGGGGTTCAGCAGCAGGAAAGGCCCACGGGCAGAGCCCCCCCAGCACCAGGGACAGGGACCTGATGGAAAGGGGTGCTCGAGCATCCCACACAATCAAGCACAGACCAATGCATTGGGTTTTAAAGATTTTTTTTAATTATTTTTTTATTTTTATTATAAAAAAAGCCCCTAAATTCTATGGCTTCCAGGAAGCATCAGAGAAATTGAAATGCCGTTTCTGTACACTTGGTTTGTTTTCTTTTTTTAAAGCAGTAACTAAACTCGCAATGGAACAAACGCTCTCACGTACAATCGCAGTATTTGGACTCCTCGCTGGAAGGACAGAGAGTCCCGGCCGTGGCAGAGCCGGGCACACCGGGAATACCGGGAACACGGAGCCGGGCACACCCCATGGCCACGTCCCTTCCCCTCCAGGGCTCCTCTTCGGCCTCTGCCGGGGCCGCTCCGCTCCGACGTGCTGGGAAGGGGCCACTTCCAGTGAAAATTTAAGGCGATTTTTAAGATTGGTTTGTTTGTTCGCCTCGCTGGGGACGCGAGGTCAAACGTTGCACGTCCCCTCCCCGCCGTGGCCGGAGACGCGTCAGCAGCTGGGGCTGCGCTGCCCGCAGAGCCAAAGTTGGGGTCAATCCCGAATTTAGGGCGAGGAGGGGCCCGGGCGCCGCTCCCTCCCCAGGCCCCCCCAGCCCCTCCGNTCCCTTGGGGCAGAACAACAGGGTTTTGGTAAAGGTAAGTGCGTGTCCCCCCCAAAATGTGTCACATCAATACACACAACAGCGCACGGGTGGGTCAGTCGCGTGGGGAGCTGCGGTGCCCTGGGGGTGGCGAGGGGCGAGGGGAGTGTGTGAGGGTGACTCCCAAAAACTCCCGTTCCCCCCGCCCCGGGGGCAGGCCGGGCCCTGGCACCGCCGGAGGGTTCCATGGCAGGAGGATGCCGTCGATGGTGGGGCAATTCCACGCTGGAATTGAGCTGCTCCACCTCAACACCGCTCACCCCACGTGCCTCCAGCCCCGTCGGGGGGCTCAGGCTCTAAAACCACCGAGGCCGACCCGAGGCTGCCCCTGCCCCGCCAGAAACATCCGAGGCCGCTTTGCTGCCCCTCCCTGCTCTGCCACCGCCACTCGTGGGTCCCTTTGGTCTCGGCCGTCCCTGTCCCTGTGTCCCCCAGCCCCCGGGGGGCTCCGACCTGCTCCCGGCGGGACGGACGGCGCCTGTATTGCTCACAAAAGTGCATCGTAAATGAACTGTAAACGCGATTCCTCTCCCCGCCCCGCAGGGCCCGAGCAGAGCCCAAACCACGGCCTGACCGAGGGGGGACCCGGCGGGGGGCGCGGGGCGGGGCCCGAGGGAAGAGCAGAATTCGGTAACACTGAAGATGACGGTCAAAGACTGACGACTCAGCACTCTGCACCGAGACTCACTTTAAATTAACTTAAGAGACAAAGAAGCAACAGAAAAAAAAATATTCCTCCTTAGCCCACTGCTCTCGAAATTGTCTTCGTCTTCTTCTGACAGCGACGGGTCAGAGTCTGTAGTTGATCCCCATTTCTGACTAGTTAGAGACTCAAAGCAAGTGACGCCGTGGATTTGTTTCTGTTTCCTTTTTTTTTATCTTCTTTTTTTTTTCTGTTTGACGGACGCGGGAACTTCAGCGAAGTCGGGCTTGGTTCGAGTAACCTGCCACACGCCGGGCGAGTGGCGGAGGAAAGGAGAAGCAGTTTGGGGAGGCCCCGCTCCCCAGATGCGCGGGGGGCGCTGGGGGAGCCCGTCCGGCCCGGCCCCCCCGGCCCCGGCCAGCCCGAGGGGCCGCCGGCATCGCGGGTCAACATCCAGCCACTGCCAGAGGGACAGGAGCCATCCCCGGCCCCGGCCGCTCACTTGCGACGCTTGGTGGTTTTCCTCTTCCTCCTCTTGAAGAAACAGCAGCACCTGGAGGGGACAGAGGGGACCCGTCAGTGCCTGGGCAGAGACCCCCACGTGGGCAGAGCTGCTCTGGGAAGGGCCCCCGGTGCGTGGCAGGGGCTGGACGGGGCACACGGTGATGGCCATGGCAAGTGACATCTGCCACCGACCCGGGGAGGGACACTGGGCACGGCACCCGGCACTGGGACAGTGGGCACTGCCAGGGTCAGGCAGAGGCTGCAGGGAAGGAACGCCCGGGATCTGCGTGTGAGCCTCGGACAGGGCGAGGTGGGCAGGGCTGACCCCCGGGGGTGCCAGGGGAGAACTTGGGCTGCTCCTCCCTGGAGGGACCGGGCAGGGCACGGCGGGGCAGCCGCTGGACCCGCCTCCAGCCCGGCCTTACTTTGTATCGTCTGTCACCTCCACCTCGGTGGGGGCTGTGATGGGGGCGTTCGAATGTCCTGCCGTCGGGTCGTCTGTGTTCAGCTCGCCGTTAGTGGAGCTCATCACCTGCGGGGACAGGAGCGTCAGTGGGGCAGCTCCGGGGCACACAGCCCTGCCCCATCGCCTGGGACAGCCCCGGGGGACACAGCCCTGCCCCACCGCCTGGGACAGCCCACCGAGGTCCCTGCAGGCAGCAGGATTGTGCCCTCGCCCAGACCACAGCGCTCAGCCTCGGTGCTGAGCTCTCCCCAGCAGCACCATCGCACAGACGGGTCTGGTCCCAGCGCCTCTGGGGGGATCCCGGCTCGGGGAGCCCCTGCAGAGCCCACCAGGATCGGGGCTCGCTGCCATCCCGATCCAGTGTGTGCAGATCACGGCCCGGGGAAGGCGTGAGCTCCAAGGAGACCTTCCCACGGCTGAGCCACGACACGGCTGCTGCTGCCCGGCCCCACGACCCAGCACCACCGAGCCCTCTGGGACTCAGCCCAGCGCCCACCCTGCAGGCCCCGAGGGGTCCCTGAGCTCCTGCCCACTCTGCAGGGCAGGGGGGTCAGGAGAGCGCCAGGGTCGGGGGCACACCTGAGCCACCAAAGCAAGGACAGGGCTGGCACAGGCAACTGGGGGGTGCCTGAACCCCCACCCTGTGCCTGCTGCCCGCAGGCAAAGCCAGGAGCATCCTGGGGATGCACAGGGAGGCTCCCCAAGCTGCTCGGCCCCACCGAGGAGCCTCAGCCTCTCCCAGCCCCACGAGGAGCTGCCACCCGACAGCCAGTGCCCAGCCAGCAGGGCCACGCCAGCCTACAGCCCCCCAAAACCAGCCCAGAGACCCCCGAGCGTTCTCCCTGCAGTGGTGGAGCACGGCAGGAGGGTTGGCAGAGCAGGAAGGGGGCGTGGGGAGCAGCCCCCGTGGAGGGCAGGGGACACGTGGGGCAGGGTGTGCAGGGCAGAGCTCCCCGGCCCCACGGCCTGCCCGGCCCCACGGCCTGCCCAGCCCCACCGAGCACCAGCAGCGCCACCACGGAGCAGCAGGAACCAGCGAGAGCGGCGGGGACGAAGCGGAGCCGGAGGGAGCAGCGCGGGCCTGGCCGGGGGGACAGGGATGGACACCCCGCCATCCGTGCGGGACCGACCCCAGAGGCAGCGGGAGGGAGGCTGAGAGGGCGGCGAGCACGGGGTGACGGCGCAGGGGGACACGGCAGGGAGTGCCCGGGGAGGGAGGAGAAGCAGAGCTGGGAGCAGGCACTCTTGTCTTGGGGCGCAGGGAAGGCCCTGCCTGGCAGGCACTGCTGGGACAAGCGGCACTGAGGGCAGAGCGATGCCCAGGCAGCTGCCACGCTGCAGTGTGGCACAGAGCCAGTGCTCCACCCATCCATCCATCCATCCATCCATCCATCCATCCATCCATCCATCCATCCATCCATTCCCCCATCCACCTGTCCGTCCGTCCATCCATCCATCCACCCACCGATCCATCCATCCATCCATCCATCCATCCATCCATCCATCCATCCATCCATCCCTCCATCCCTCCATCCCTCCATCCATCCATCTCCAACTGCCCTCCACGTCCCCTCAGCAGCACCAAGGGAGCCTGGCAGCCCCCGGGAAGCAGCGCCAGCCTTGGCTGCGAGCTGTGACCATCACGTCACACACCAGGGACAGGCAGCACGTGCTGCAGCTGAGGCAGGACCCCAGGATGAGGCAGGACCCTGGGATGAGGTAGGACCCCGGGATGGGGTAGGACTCTGGGATGAGGTAGGACTCTGGGATGAGGCATGATACTGGGATGAAGCAGGATTGCATGATGAGGCAGGACCCTGAGATGAGGCAGAATACTGGGATGAGGCAGGACCCTGGGATGAGGTCAGACCCCAGGATGCACAGCCCCGGGGCAGGGGAGCAGGGCTGACCCCGGCTCCACGGGTGGCCACGTGGCCCAGGGCGGCTCCGCTCCCTCCCGTGCCCGCCCCTGCCCTCGGCGCGTGGTTCGTGTACCTGGACGGACCCCCCGAGCCTGGCGGCTGCCAGGTGAGCTCCCACAGGCTCCTCGGCAGGCTGCCCACCGGCCTGAGGATCCCACAACTCCGTCCCCTCGGGCGGCTGCTCGCGACAGGCAGGAGGAACAGGATGAAAAGAAACAAAAGAAAAAGAGGAAGAATGGGGAAGAGAAGGGAGAAGTGGAGGGAAGGAAGTGGGGAAAGTGGCAAAGGGAATCGAGAAAATAAGACATGCAAAAGCAAAAACATGACCGGAGCAGCTCGGGTTTGTGATTGCAGAGGGCACCCGGTGCAGCACCGACCCGGAGGCTCCCAGAGCGGTCCCTGCGGTGACACTGGGGCTCTGTGTCCCCCTGCCACCCACACACGCCCCCCAGAGCCACCCCCGGGCCAGGCCAGCCCCAGGCAGGGCCATGGCTGTGTTTGGGGGCAGCAGAGCTGGACCCAGGTGGTGTCACGGCCACCCTCCTGTGAGTGCCGTGTCCCCAGGACGGCGCAGAATTGGTGGGGCCTGTGTGGGGTGACTGGTGCTGCTGCTCCAGGGCAGGGCATGTTCCCACAGCCAAACCCACCCCCAGTGAGCACGGCACAGCCCCACAGCTGTGGGGACACCCCCCATGTCCCCAGGCTGGACACTGCTCCCACACTCTGGGAGTTCCATGCTTTGCTTTTCTCACTGCTCCAGAGAAGGGATGTCGAATGTGGCGTTTCCCCAGTGCTGGAGAGAGCAGACCTTACTGGGAATGAGTTCCCAGGAACGAGCCAGAGGTGATTTGAGGATGTTTCTCTCTCCCTAACAAGTGCTCCCCAGTCCCCAGCCAGTGAGAGCCAGGGCTGTGCCAGCTCCAGGAGCAGCCTGGGGCCCTGAGGGCCGGGCTGTGGATGGGGAAGGGCAGGGCATTGCAGCCCTGGCTCCAACCCATTGCAGGTGCTCTGCTCCCCATGGAGCTTCAAGAGGACAGGGGTCCATGCAGGACTGCTGGGAACGCGTGGGGTTTGCTCTCAGTGCCAGCCCTCCCAGGGCCACGTGTCCTGCACCAGGATGGGACAGGCCGTGGCACCGGCCCCACAGAAGGGCGGGGCAGCCCAGCCCCTTTCCCACAGCGACACAGGCAGGGAGGGAGCTGCCGGCACAGCTCTGCCCCATGATCCCTGCCCCGGGCTGCTCCCGGCTCGGCTCCCCGTGCCCTGCCCCTTCCCAGGGCAGAAAGAGCCACAGCACGGGGCAAAATGCTGCCAAAGTCCCCCACCAATGCTGCCCTCCCTTGTCCATATCACCATGCCATCAATGGAAGTGGCACCACAAACAGGAGCAAGTTACCCCCATGGTCCTTAGCAGAGGTGGCTCAGCTTGCCCTGTGCCCTCACCCACCACTGCAGCTCAGTGGCTGATGCCCAGGCCTGAAACCCCCCAGTCCTGCCACAGCCCCCCACAGTGCTTCCTCCTGCTTCTGCCAGGCCACAGAGACACTGCCCTGGGCCCCTGCCCAGGGGCACTGCTGGGAGAGAGGCTTCCCCTCGAGGTGCAGAGCTGTGGAGGGGAGCTCTCCCACAGACAGCACTGTGTCCATCCCAGGCTCCTCGGTGTCCGTGGAGCTGCAGCCCAAGCTGCCCATGCCCCTGCCCATGCCCCCGGTCCCACACCCCAGTCAGGCCCCACTGCTGCTCACCTGGTGTTTGCTGTGTGGCTGTGCTTTGTCTCTGTTCGGGGGCTGCACCTGCACCTCGCTGTGCATCGTGCCAATGGGGGTGGGCTGGGGACACAAGGACAGTGTCAGCAGCAGCACAGAGCCCTCCTGCTGCCCTGCATTCCAGATCCAACCTCTGCCCCAAAACCCCTAGAACTGGGGCCTGATCCCAGTCCCTACTCCCACCCCAGCAGCTCTACGTGTTATCTGGCTGCAGCGAGCCCATGGAGGGTGCCCATGGCAGAAAATGAGGTGCCAGCCTGGCTGCTGGGGTGCCCTTGGCTCCAGGAGCCTCCCATTCCTGTGCCACAGCTTTGACACACTGGCACAACAGCCCCAGCCTGGAGCAGGTGCCTGGTGAGGACGGGTGGAGCTGATCCCACAGGCACACAGTGCGTGGCTGGGATCTGCCTCCTTCCTGCTGCCTCCAACCCCGCTGCCCCCCGAGGTCCCCTCTGTGCCCCCTTCGCCCCCCTCACCAGAGGTTTCCCTGCCCAGTCGTATTCGTAGTCGAACACGTAACCGTTCCTCTCGAACAAGTCTGTGAAGAGCTTCCTCAGGTAGTCGTAGTCGGGCTTCTCGAAGAAATCCAGTCGCCGCACGTAGCGCAGGTACGTGGCCATCTCCTCTGTGGGGACACAGGGTGAGGGGGGCTGGGGACAGGCCAGCGGGCTGGGGACAGGCCAGCAGGCTGGGGACAGCACCAGGCTGGGCAGGGCTCTCACCTGGGAAGTTCTCACAGAGCACCTCCACCGGGGTGGCTCTTTTGGTGTCGCCGATCTTCTGGTACCTCTCCTTTAGCGTGTCAGCCTGGCAGGGACAAGGAGGGTCAGCATGAGGGCCAGGCACCTCCTCGGGGAGGGGAGGGTGCTGGGTGCTGTCACACCATGGATGGATTCTTTGATCCCCTCTCCCAGGTAACAGAAGGAACTCATTCCCAGGGAATTCCCTCACCAGGGCAGGTCTGGAGGGCAAACACTGGGGAGTGCAGTTCCAGGAGAGGCAGTGAGACCCCACAAAGTGGGGGCACACATGGACCTACAGCTGCTCAGCACAGCAAGGGCCTGGCACTGAGCTCAGATCTGGTGGGGTGCCAGCCCTCCAACACCACGAGAGCCAAAGCCTCCCCCCCTCCCCGATGCTGCCTGTGCCAGGGCAGGGCCAGACCCACGGGCAGCCATGCCCAGGGGCAGCAGGAGCTGGCAGTTACCTTGAGGCCTTGCCAAGGAAGGCTCCCACGCAGGAAGTACATAAACATGTGCCCTAATGCTTCCAGGTCATCCCTGCGGCTTTGTTCTGCACACAGAAAAAGAGACACGGGCATGTTCCCACTACAGACACTGCCCCTGTCCCCCACCCAGACCCTGCAGCACCCCAAACGTCCTGCCAAAACCTGAAAAGCAGGAGAGGCAGTTTGTCCCCAGCCCCAGCTGTGGCACAGGGAATCCTGCACCCTGCAGTCCCTCCCCTGTGACACAAAGCAGGGCCACGTGCCCCTTCCCACACACCTTTCCCCAGGTGGGTGTTGATGCTCATGTAACGTGCTGTCCCTGTCAGGCTCTTGTGCTCTCGGTAGGGGATGTGTTTTTTGGTCTCGGGGTCAATATACTCTTTGGCCAGGCCAAAATCGATGATGTGGATGGTGTGCTGCCGCTTGCTGCCCGGCCGCCCCACCAGGAAGTTCTCTGGCTTGACATCTCTGTAGATCAGGCTTTTGGTGTGGACATACTCCATCCGTGTGATCTGGGGCACAAGGAGATATCAGTGCCAGGGCAGAGACACCCCGTGCCCTGCACATACCCCTGCACCTCCTCCCCATGGCCCTGTGCTGGTTGCCTCACCCCAGCCAGCTGCCCTGCTCCCCCCTTAGGCCAAAAGGAGGGGAACATCAGCTCTGGGAGACAACCCCAGTCCAGCTGCGTCTTGGACACACAGTGGGATGCTCACAAGGGCTCAGAGAGGGGCTGTGTGGGGGTGAGGAGGGCCCTCCTTCACCAGGGAGGGGGTGAGGAATGGGATGAGCAGTCTGGGGTGTGCCTCTCCTGCCAGGCACTGGCTCACCCCTCCAGCACCCCGTGGGGTGCCCACAGTGCCTGACTCCTGTGCCCACAGCCCACCCTGCTCCCCCCAGGCAGCCAAGTGGGCCAGGGGGCCGTGCAGGGTCCCAGGGGAGGTGCAGGAGGAGCTGTGCTCACCAGCTGGATCGCAATCATCAGGACGGTCTTGAGCGTGAAGGTCCGATCGCACAGATCAAAGAGATCTTCTAGGCTGGGTCCCAGCAGCTCCAACACCATGGCGTTGTACTTCCCGCAGGGGCCAAAGTAGTAAACCTGAGGAATTCCTTCTGCAAGAGAGGGAGCAGGGGCTGTGTGGGGCTGCAGCAGGGCCCTGCTGTCACTGCCAGACAGGGACAGAGGGCAGATGTCCCTGCTCTGCCCTCCCTCCATGCCACAGCCAGCCTGGCTCTGCTCTTGGCAGCAGGGGGAAGGAGGCAGCTCCATCTGCATCCCTGCCTCTGCTGCGGGGGTGTGTGTGGGGGAAAGAACTAAATCAAAAGAGATCAAAGATTAGACTCTGTGTAAAAGCAGCCTCTCCCCGCTGAGCAGATGGGCAGGAGCTGCTCAGGCTGGGAGTGAAGTTGCAGAGTCACCTCGAGGGGAAGCCCCTCTCCCAGCAGAGCCCCTGGCAGGCAGCTCCCCACAGCTCAGCCTGGCCCCATACCTGCATTGCCGAGCTGTTTGTAGAACCGATACTCCAGGTGCAGCTGGGGGGCCCGGGATTTTATAGGTTCCTTGGAGGAGAGAAGGAGAACAGATAAGTAGGGAGCAGGATACTCAGGGGGTCTGGGTGTCAGGCACCTCCTTCACATGCTGGCAGCAGATGGACTGAGAGTATTGGGGGTTGAGAACAACAGAGATGAAATCTCAGGGGAAGATGAGAGAAAATCAGCCCATATGGGAGCCAGATCCACACTGTCCAGAGAGATCCAGATGCTGGGGTAGACATTAATGGGAGCAGGTACCAGTGGGACCACTCTCTCCCTGAGGTCTCCCTGCTGCTGGCACTGGCTGAGCACAGCACAGGCCACAGACAGGGCTGGGAGAAGGGAAGACAGCTCCTCCCTCCCCAGTTGCCAGATCACCCCACCTGCAGTGACGTGTGTTCCCGGCCTGCCCTCAATTCCGAGTGGTGAGCAGAGCTCCCCGCAGCCACCCATCCATCACACCCCAGCCCGCTCCCATCCGCCTCATCCCAACCCACTCCCATCCATCACATCCCAACCTGCTCACTCCACCCACCCCAACACAGGAGGAGGGGGAGTAACCTCCTTCCCAAGGGCCTGAACATCCCCCACCCCAACCACGCAGGGAGTCCCCATTTCCACAGCCACTCACCAATTTGATTGCTACGTACTCGTTGGTGTAGAGGTTCTTTCCTGCAGGGAGAGACACAAGAAGGGCATGGAAAGCAGTCCCTGCGCCACCCTCAGTGCACACCCAACACAGTCCCCGAGGGCTCCTGGGCTCAAAAACATCCTAAACAGGTTCAACAGCTCCCACAACACCTGAACAAGCCTCAGGGCACAAGTGGGAGCAGGACCCACAGTGGAGAGTTGCAACATGTCTGGTAATAACCCCCAGGTGGGGTATGTGGATTCCTCCGGGATGGGAGGGATGATGGGGGGCCAGAGCCAAGGCTGCTGGGAGGGGGCAGCGTCCCAGTCCAGGCCTGCAGGGAGGTAACTGGGCAAGGCAGGAACAAGACTGGGGCTCGGTGCTTCTCCCAGCCATGGCCCCTGTGGAGAGGGGCTCTGGGAGGGGTGGCCAGAGCCAGGGGACACTGCCTTGTGAGTGGTGGGACCCCACAGAGGGTGGCCAGGCGGGAAGGATCCCCAGGAGCACCAGGGTAGCTGGCAGTGGTCTGAGGGCACTGCAGGCAAGTGGAAATCTCCTCCCCAGGGATGGAGTCGCTCCTGGGAATGGCACACGTGTGTGCATGTGTGTGTATGTGTGTGTGAACACGTGTGTGGATCAACCTCACCCCTGGGGATGCTCCCACCCACCCAAGGGTGCAGGGGAAGCCAGGAGCACATCCATGGCACGATCCAGATGGTACAAGGAGCTGCAAGGAAGGTCAGGAGCATGGCTCTGAGTGCCCAGGGGAGCTGAAGGGGCAGCACGTTGCACATGACCTCCTCCAGAGCTCCAAACCCACACTGGGCTTTTCACACCTCTAACCACAGAAAGGTTGAGCTCGAAGCTCACTGCGAGACCAGGGATGCCTAAGGAAGGGGCCACACCTGGGAAGCGTCAGTGCAACCTCTGCCCAGGCCCAAAGAGGCAAAGATGAAAGGTTTGCAGGAGCAGATCTGAGTGTTTCCTCTGCCAGGGCCTGCAGGACCCTGGGGAGGTGGGAGTTAATGGCAGCAGGTTCCCTTCAGAGCCGGCAGACACGCGATCCCTGCGCGTATCTGATGGAGCTGCATCTGTCTCCTCGGATTTTCTGCAAGCAATTTGCTTAGGGAACAAGCTCCTCCTGGCATAAGATTTCATCTGCTGCTCTCCACCTGAAGCAGCAATAAATCCTCGCAGGGTGACATCAGAGCCAGCTGCTGAGAGCCAGAGTCTGAGGCAGGATTACGGGAAGAGGGATGAATGGGGGATATTAATGGAGTGGCCCCTCGCAGGAACGGGCTCTGCAGCCAAGGAGGGGCTCAATCCTGCTGCCTCCCTGACCCTCTCCCATCCCAGGGGATCTTGGCCAAGCCACTTTGTCTCCTGCCTCTGCATAAACCAAATTCCTTCATAGTGATTAGGGAGTAGGTGCTTTGGGATCCAGGTCTGGCCCATCACAGACTGACAATTCCTGGGAGCAGGAGGGACATCCCCCAGACCTGTGCACGGCTCCAGAAAACCCACAGGGATGTACAGTCCAAAACAATGACTGCTGCCCACAGGGCAGAACAGGCAAGCAGAAAACCCACAGCTGAATTTTCCCTGAGGGTACACTGGGTTCGAAGTGGGGAAAATCATGGAGGGGAAAAAAATGCCAGGATAGCTGCAAAAGCAACTCAGCACAGCAGAGATGTAGAAGGGATGGAGGCAGGAGCATCCCCAGCAGGGCTGGGCTTGGACAGATCCACTCTGCCCATTAGGTGTCATCTGTGCTGTCCCCACCATGCTGTTCCCTCCTCCATGGCTCACTGGCACAGAAAACCACCCACAAAACTGCTCTGGGAGCTGGCAGCATTCTTCCAGCCCAAAAAATGAATCCAAATCATCTGATACCCCTCTGGTTCAGCCCTTCCTGTAATGCTTGGGAGGCCTGGACACAGCTGATGGACAAGGTGGGGAGCAGCGAGAGCACAGACTGTCAAACCATCCTCCGCTTCCCCTTCCCAAATTAAACAAAGGTCAAAGAGCAGAACCAGCCTGTCACAAGAGTAAAATAAAAAATCCAGGAAGGAAAAAGTAAAATGAGCAATAAGGAAGGATTGCAGGGTCCTTTTACATTGGAGAACTCCCCATTCCAGCTCCTGGAGCAGCCCCCACCCCACCCTCCCTGCCCAGCACATTTTGGGGGTCACTTTAACTCCCAAAAGTGCTGGAGCCCTCGGAGCACCCAGAGGGACTCGAGGAGGCAGCACTGCAGGACTGACAGCACAGAAGGTGCTTTTGAAAGGAAATAGAAAAGGGTGAGATTGGCAGCAGAAGGCAAATATTTGCATTGCAGGAGCCTTTGCCCTGCTCAGTGCTGGAGGTGCCTCGGGATCCAGCTGCCAGCACCTGCAGGACACGGCGTGTCGGATCAGAGCGGAGCCAAAGCCATCGGAGCCAGGCCTGGGTCTGTGTCACGGTTAAACAGCAGACAGGGCTCTGTCTGCTGCCCCCTCCACAGGGATTTGGTGGCTTTGGGCTCCAGCACCTGCTCCTGCACATCACGGCAGGCCGAGGAGGAGCAGGGCTCTGTGCAGGGTTCCAGGCCAGATCCCCATCCAGACTGCTGTGAATTGTGGAATCACAGCGTCCTGAAGAAGGGAAAAGCCCTCTAAGGTCATCGGGTCCAACTGTCAGCCCAGTACCACCATCTCCACCACTAAACCATGTCCTCAAGTGCCACATCCACGTTTTCTGAACAATTCCAGGGATGGTGGCTCCACCACTGCTCTGGGCAGTCTGTTCTAATCTTTCACAGCCCTTTCAAAGAAATTTTCCCTAATCTCCAACCTAAACCTCTGCTGCTGCAACATGGGGCCATTTCCTCTTATCCTGTCCCTGTTCCCTGCGAGCAGAATCCGAACGCTGGCCCAGCTCCCCACTCCTGTCAGGGAGTTGCAGAGTGAGAAGGTCCTCCCCGAGCCTCCTTTTCTCCAGGATGAGCCCCCTCAGCTCCCTCAGCACATCAGACTTGTGCTCCAGCCCCTTCCCCAGCTCTCTTCCCTTCTCCAGCACTTCAATGTCCTTCTTGTCATGAGGGGAAAAGTGAGCAGTAGTGAGGCTTCCCCTGTGCTCTGCCTGGCACTGCCCCTCAATCGTGCTGGCAACCTTTGTGCCACGGCCCTACCTGCAGCAGCACCGAGCTGTGCCTGGGCACTGGGATGGGAATTTGGCTTCCCCAATGCCAGGTGTGGAGGAGGAGGAATGGGATAAGGCAGCTCCATGTGAAAGCAGCCAGGCACCAGCCCAACACTGCCAGCACCACAGCCCCAGGGATGCCCAGAGCTCTGTGCAGCACAGGGGTTTAACCCCATTGTTAAAAACCTAAACCTATTTCAGAGTTTGACCTTCCTCCAGAAGAGGCTCTGAAGAACCAGGAGGAAAATCAAGCCTGAGCCATCAGTAAAGGAGGCAGGAGCAGCAGGCAGGGCCTGAGCTCCTCTGTCCCCCAGCCAGCTCCAAAGACACCTGTGAGCTGCCTCCAGTGTGTGCTGGGTCTGAGGCTCCAAACTCTGGGACGTGGCTGAGCCCTTGGCCACACATGCAGGAGTTTAGAGGGAGGACTCTGCAGAGCCCAGGACAGAAGGGTGTCATGGGGAGCGCACTGACCCAGTCACATTTTCTGAAGGTACCTTTTGTGGCCCGAGACCCACAGCTCAGGAGAGCTTGGGAATGTCCCCAGCACTCACACATGAGCCTTCAGTTGGAACATGGGACCTGCTCCTGACTCCAGCCCCCAGCCCAGGTCTCCAGTCATGCTGTCCAGTGAGGAACAGGCCAGCAGTGCTGCTGGGCTGGGACAGGGACTGGCACTACGTCTGTGCCTTGCCCAGGATGCCAAGGCCAGCAGGAACACGGAGAGGCAGCATCCATATGCACAGCCCTGGCAGCCACAACTCCTGCACACGTCATTCCCCTTCTGGCCTCCCAAAAATGCCTTATGTCAATTTATTTTTTTTAATATTTAATCTTTAAACAAACCACTTTTGATTTTAGACACCTCTATGCCTGGGAGGACACTTGTGCTAACCTGGGGCAGCAGAGCTGAGGCACCATAAGGACAGATCACCACGTGCCTCTCAGTGTGGTGCTGAAACTGGGCAAAGTGGTCCCTGCTTTAGGAAGATATCACCACCTTCCTCCATTCCCACTGCTGGGAGCTGGAGGAGTCACCTCTACATATGTTTTTGCAAGATCTCCTGGCATTTGGTAAGCACAGAAAAAGTCCAGAGAAGATCTGGGAGCTTTTTAACACTGAGCTACAGTTTGGCCTCAAGCCTGCCTCGAATCCTCCGTTCCCAGGAGAAAACTGAGTGCCCAGCACCAGCTGGGGAGGATCCCTGCTCATGCCACCACTTCACAGCGGGATCCCTCTGGTCCCCTGCCATTCATCTGCAGTTGGAGGAATCCCTACTTTCTGTGAAGCCCTGGAAGCATTCCTGAGCCCTGATGCAGGAGGAGACACACCTAAGGAAGGGAGATGTGATTTTAGGAGAAAAGCCACATAGCTGTGGCTTCCACTGCCACGACGAGATCCTGTGCTCGGGCCTGTACCATGTTATGGCCAGGCCCTGCAGGGTGTGCCAGAGCAGGGAAACCACTTGAAGGGACTGGAAGCTTCTCTTGCTGGTGGCAAGGACAAACTCTCACAGCAAGATCGACCGCTGTGGTTCCCAGAGTGAGAGCTCCCTGCTTGTCCCTCCAGCCACGAGCAAACCGAGCCCAACTGCTCCCAGGCCCTGCAGCAGCTCTGCTTAGAGCTGCACAGCTGCCAGATCCACAGACAGCCCCTGGACCTCTGTGAGACTCGTGTCCCCTCAGTGCTGCCCCTGGAAAACGAGGGGGAGGCCAAGGTGGGGTCATAAAGCAACGGCCACAGCTCCAGCCTCCTGCCTAGAGCAGGATCCTGGAAAGGAACTCAGATCCCCATATCCACTGTGGGATGCTCATTGGCAAGCAGGGAGAAAGAGGTGGAAGGACATGGGTAGAGACCCTGCAGAGCTCAGAGCCCTCGATCCACGCCCTCCCTGCCAGCCATGCAGAGGAGGCACTGGCAGCAGGAGCAACCAAATCCCCCCGGGAACTGAAATGAGCAGCTGATGTGGCAAAATCCCCAAACACCCCTCCTTCCACAAGGAAGGCTCAGAGCTCTTCATGACCAGGAGAGACAGATCCTCCTCTGCAGAACACAGGAACCGCCTGGCTGGATTTTAAGCAGGGCATTTTCCCCAGCTCTGCAATTACGGGTGATCACATCTGTAAGTTCAGGGACAGGACGGGTGAGCCTGGCACCAGCCAGTCTGTCACGCTGGGAAGAGCTGATATTAACTCCCCACAGGCAGCACAGCGAGGTGGGAACTCACCCCACCCCAGCCAGGGCTCCTGCACACACAGAGCCTGCCCAGGGACCACAGTCAGGGCAGGTTTAGCTCAGAGCTCAGTTTGACAAGGCACTGCTTAAAATATCACACAGCAACAAGGCCTGTGGCTGTCACAGGCTCCCACACAGCTCCAAGGAATGGCTCTCTTCCCTCTTCCAAGGGCACAAACCCCTTCTCAAAGCACTCCCAACCAAGGCCAACGCTTGGGCTGGCAGGGGCTCCATCCACACATCCAATGCACATTCCTGGAGACACCCAGACGGTGCTGAGCAGTGGTGCCTGGCACTGCCAGGCCTCTCCCAGCTGCCTGATGCCAAGTGAAGGGTTAGCTTGCTGAAAGCCTCCTGGGACATTCCCAGTCGTGGGAGAGGAGCAACCTCCCCACCGGCCAAACTGGAGGTTGCTTGAGGAGTTTCCCAATAAACTCAGTTCAAAATGGCAAGTGACCACAGAAGGTGCTTGGGTTTCATTCCTTCCTCCCTCCCTCTCCCCTGCATAAAATTTTAGGAAACTCTCACAACCAGTTTCAACAACTGGAGAATTTACCTGGGATAAAACACTGACTCTCCTCCCCAGATGTTTGTCTCAGCAGAGTGACCACCCTCAGGCCCCCATTCTCCATTCCCTCTCCTGAGACACAGTGGGAGGGCAGCACCCCAGGCACAACCGGGGTGAGATTTGGTGAGCACACAGTGGTGTCTCCTGAAACATTCCTCCAAGATTTTGGGGGGACACTCTGTGGGCCACCACCACATCCAACAGACAGGATGAACTGGAACACTCCCTGACAAACCCAGAGAGCGACAGGCACAGGGAGGAGATGGCAAACACCTCTGTGATCAGCCCCTTGGGCTGGGCCTTGGAAGATGAAGCACCGTGTGAAGGAAGAACCTCTGTGAAGGAACAAGGGCTGCCTGCAATGGGCAACTCTTCAACACCACGTGGCTGGTCAAGAGCGCAGTGCCACAGGCCTGTGCCAGCTCCTCCCGTGCAGGAGGTGCCAGGGTAAGCCCAGCACAGGCAGGTACAGCGAGGACAAAAACGACCCTTCTCACCTAGACGGAGCTCTCCGAAATTGCCGCATCCAATCTTCTTGCCGACCCGGAAGTTGGGACCCACCATTAAGACTCCCGAGTTGGTTCCAGTGCCCCGGCTTCCATGACCGCTCCTTCCTCCACCCGTCTTGGACATCCTTTTACCTTCCTCCAGCTCCCCTTTCCCTCCTCTCTTATCAAAATCCATAAGTTTGTGATACCCCGGCCTCTCCACGGTTACGCTGCTGCCATACAAATCCCAGAGCTGCCGAAAATGGAAGGGTGAGGAGGACAGAAGCAGGGTTCTTCTTGGTTAATACACCATCCCGGGGAGTGAGGGGAGGGCGGGGTGTGGAGCAGGAGGGGTAAGCGGCCACCCACGGGTGCTGGGCTACTGAAATGTTAGTGCTTCCCGAGGTCCCGCCGGGACTGTCATCATCGCCGGTCACTGGGAGTTCTTTGGTGGAGAGAACATCCTGTGGAGAGGGTCCTCCCAGCGCGGCTCCTCGGTCTCCCAGCTGTGGGAAAGGAGAGGGAGGAAAATTAGTATGAGGAGGCTGAGGACAACAAGGGGTTTGTGGGCTCCAGCCTCCTGCCCCCAGCTCTGCAGAGCCCCGCCAGCACCTTCCCTGCACCACAGATAATTCCCACAAAATGTGCCACAACTGAGGGGTGGGAGGAGCTGGAGTATCAGGACCATTGCCAGGTGCCCCATGTCCAAGATGCTGCCATAAATAAGTAAATGAAAGCCTGGTTGTGGTTGGATGAGCATCTCCCATGTCAGAGCCAGCTGAGAGTGATGTGGGGACAACAATGTCCCCATGGGGAGGGGCTGCTGGCAGCCTTCAGAGACCTTTGGAGCCAAGGCACTCCAGACCAGGCACTCCAGGAGCCCCCAAGAGCAGAGGACACACGTAAATCCTGTGTTATGGGGCACAGCACGTCAGGAATGGGACTTCCCAGGAAGCGAAAAGAGGATGTTCACCTGGCTGGGAGGGTCCCTGTGGGTGCAGAGGCTGTGGCAGCTGAGTCAGAGCACTTCCCCCCAGCACCAGTCCCCGCTGTGCTGGGCTGGGACCTTCCTGCCAGGGACCCTGCCCAGGGTGCAGGGGAGAGGATGTGGTTCCTGTGGAATGACCACGCTCAGGGCTCCCATGACAGCGTGGTCAGACCCATCAGGCTGGGGCAGGAGCCCAGGGCTCACTAACACCCTGCCCCCTTCCCTGGAGAGCTGCTGATTGCCCTTTGCTGCCTCTTCCTCTGCTCTTACCAACCAACCTGGATTTTTGGGCTGCCGGCAGTCCCCTGGGCAAATGTTGCTGTGACACTCACTGAGAGCACCTGATGGCCACAGGGACTTGTCTGCTCAGAGGAGCAGCACCTCCCCTGGGATGTGCAAATCCCAGTGATGCCCACTGGGAAGCTCCGAGCTGCTGGGGGGGTTTCCCAGGACTCAGCTCTGCCCACTGAACCAGAGAGCTCCTTCCCCAGTGTACAGCTCTGCTCAAGCAGGGGTTGGACTTGAGCACCTTTAGAAGTCCTTTTCAACCCAAACATTCCATGATTCCACAACACTGGCTCTACATACACCTGTGTTCAAAGGGTACAGCCCAACACTGAGGCCAAACCAGCCCCTTGCTCCCTTCCAGGGAAGTGGGATGACAAGAACCATCAACCAGCTCCATGCTCAGGGAACCAGGTTCCCAAAAGGAAGCCAAGCTCTCCCTCCCTCCCTCCAGGACTCCCACAGGAGCTGCCTGGGGACAGGCAGGTCAGGCTCAGTCCCTCCTCACACTGGGATGCTGTGCGGGAGGCAGGAAGGATGGTCAGGAAGCTAAACACAGACAGAAGGGGTCAAGCAGGAGCTGGGCACACACTGGGAGGGCACATGAGAGAGACACAGATCCACCCACACATGTCCCCACTTCCCTCACTATTCACCATCTTTGGTTTTGCTCCCAGCCTAACCCTTGACAGCCTCCCATCCACTCTTTGTCCCCCTCCCAGCCCCACTCTCTCCCTCACCACCTTGCTCTGCCCCTCTCCAGGCTCCTGTGATGCCACTAAAATCCCCCATGACGCTCCCCAAGAGCCCCCACTGCCTCAGCCTCACGTTAACCCCGTGGGTTATCCAAGCAAACCCCCGCCCCTCCAGTGTCAGCTCCAGGAAATGAGCACACTGCAAGGCCTGATGCTTGGCCAAACCCCGCAAAACTTTTTACTGGCCCTCAATAGCTATTAATAACAGGGGGAAAAAAAGCTTCTTGTGCTAAAGGGTGCATGGGAGAAATGGGGGAGCGTCTCTAAGAGCAACAGAGGGGAAAAAGACACCAAAGCCAGAGCTCAGCCAGGGGAAGGAAGGTGTGAGGGTCCATGGGAGCTGCCCTCTCTTGATAGCAAGCCCTCACCAGGGCCCACCAGATTCTCCATAACCCCCTGGGTGCTCTCCAGGAGGGGCTGGAGCTGCAGGCTCTGCTGGCACAGAGTGCTGGGATCACAAAGCCCATCCGTGGGACCAGCCCATTCCAGAACTGGGGAATGGAGCTGCCACATGGGATGGGAGCCCCATCCTTCCCCACATACTCCAGCCACCACCTCTGGAGCATCCCCAGAGCTCAGCTGCCCCAGCAGCCCTGCCCTCCAAGCCCAGCCCCACCTTGGCACCACCCTGCCGCACCCAGCACATCCCAGCAGGGGGAAACTGAGGCACGCAGGGCCCTCCAGCTCCCCCAAAGGTGGGCCAGTTCTGCCCTGGCTGTCCCTTCCCCCTTCCCCGTGCCGTGCCAGCAGGAAGCGGGGTGGGAGCGGCAGGAGCAGGAGCAGGGTTTCCCTGCGCTTTGTTCTGCCCCGGCCCCGGGCGCGCACGGCCCCACACGTGACATCCTGCTCATTCTTTGCTCCCCCAATAATTTCCTCTGCGGGTTCAGCACATGGCGGTGCCCTCCTGACTGCCTCATGCCTCTGTCCTGCCCCAGCCTCGAAGGGGGACACGGCTCCAGCCACACACGGGGCAGGGGAGGCAGCAGGGGATGCACAGGCCAGGCTGCTCCACGAGTTTTCAGTTTGAATCAGACCTTTATGCTCAGTCCTGGGGGATTTCAGGCCCAGACTGTTTGCACAGAGTCAGGCGGCCGCCAGCCAGAGCCGAGGGAGCTCCAGCCCCGGCGCTTGGGATTATTTGCTTTGAAGAGTTACGGGCCGGCCTCTGCAAGGGAATTTCAGACAATGAAGGGAGAGAGAAGGGGCAAATTAAATCCTGTTTCCTGCGAGCACTGGGAGACTCTGCTGTCCTCGCCCAGAGCAAGCTCCAGCCTTGGGGGCAGCCCTCCTGGAAGGGCCTGGCTCCAAAGCCCAGGTTCAGGCAGCTGGGCCAGGTTAGCACCTGGCAAGGGCACGGCCCAGACCCCACACTGCAATCCCCCCTTCTCCAAAGCCCAGCAGTCAGAGCAGCAGGAAGTCACTGAGCCACATCCATGTGAGTCAGGCCAGGGCAAGGGATGCTCCCTCACTCTGTGGATGGGCCAAGGGTGGGAGGAATCTATTTTAATATTCCAAGAGCACTAAGGAGACATCGTGGCTCCCTGGACCGCAGGACAAAAGCGGGACCCACCTCTGTGTGGTGTCAGTGACTGCTCAGGTTTTCCACCCTCTGCCATAAAGGGATCTCTGGCCTTTAAAACTGAGAACAACTTAATTAGAAACAGAAACTTTTGGGAAAATCCCAGGCCTCCCAGAGCTCTGGAGCAAACAAAACCTGTGTTTGTTAAAACACAGCAGCCTCGGGATGAGCAACAGGAACCCAGACCTGCCCCATCCTCCCCCAGGGGGAAGATGCCCCCGATAAAACTGATGTCACATCCTTCATTTTGCACAGGAATCCTCACCCAGAAGGTCAGACTGAGGCAAAGCAGCCTCAGGAAAGCACCTTCTACGCTGGATTTTTTGGCCTGGGATCAAATCTGATGCAAGATGAGACTAAGAAAACTTGTTTCTCTCCTTGGGAGGGAGGGGGACGAATAAGGAAAAAAAAAATGAATTGGCCTGAAGTTTGGCAGAAGAAATTCCAAAGCAAGCTGTGGTCTTAAAGCAAATAAGCACTGCCCTGTTGTGTTTGCAGGGCTGGTGCTCTGAGCCAGGATCCTGGAAGGAAAACAAACTGCAGGCAAGTGGCTTCAGCACCCCCCCAAAACAGAACCTCAGAAACACTGCAAGTGCCACCAGGGGGGCAAACCCACACCCCTCTGAAACCCAAAGAGGGGGTTTCATGGTGTTTTTGTTGAAATGTTGGGTTCTTTTTCTTTCCATCTGGTTTAGAGCAGACCAGGGCTACTCCAGTCACATTTACAAGCTTTTCCCTGCAGACATGAAGGTGAGAGAAAGGGATGTGGGGGGGCTGTTGGTTGGTTTGCTTTTGAAAAGAAGAAAAGCTGCAATTCTAGTGCTACCCCTTGTCTCAGACCAGTGACTTGGACCAAAATATCAAGGCTAGGGAAGTTCCTGCCCACATTTGCAAGTGTAAAATGCTGAAAAGTTGTATTTTTAAAATTTTTCTTTCCTGTAGAGTGAAACCTCGAGGCTGCCGAGGAGGGACTTGTACAAACCATCTGGGGCACATTGTTCTTGGCCCTTTGTGCACACACCATGTTCCTGCCTGAAAGAGGTTACAGCTAAATGGGGCAAGACAAGAGAGGGGAAGGAGAAAAGAGCAGGGAAGTGGTTGGTGAAGGTCAGGGATCAGGTCCCTGGTGCTCCTCAGAACAGAGCCCAGGTGTCCTGGAGCAGCCCTGGGTGGGTCACTGATATTCCCTGTCACAGAGTCCTGACCATACCAGTCCTGATCCCCACAAACCTCTGGGATGGCTCCTTGGAGCTGGTTTCCCCCTGTACTGTGTGCTTTGCAAGCAAGGAAACACAGCTGCATCCAGATGAAAGAGAAAGGCAAAGCTGCTTGAGAGCACAAAAGAGAAAAGCCCTTGACACTCTGCAGCTCCAAGTACAGATCACTGCCAATTAAAGGCTAAAAATAATCACAACACCCCGATGTCCCAAAGGATGACCCATCATCTGGCTCCCAAGGCAAAAATCCAGACCAAAAAGCAACCAGTGGCCTTACACAGCTGAAACCAAATCCTAATAAATTTTAAAAGTTGAAGAGGCTGATGAAGTCTGAGTTTCCAGGGGAGATCAAGTCTTAAAACAAAGCAAAGTATTAAAACATCTTTAGAGCAAAGCTGTAGACAGTCCCAGATGATGCCTGCAAGAGCTGTAGTTAAATGGTTTGTAGTTAAATGGTGCTCCAGGCTGCAGTTCCAGCAGCCAGCCCTGCTCCTCACAGAACAGGGAAAGCTGTGCCATGACACAGAGCTTTCCCAAAAAGTGGGGTCATGGAAAGCCTCACCAGGCTCCCCATGGGAGCCCTGCAATGGTACAGTCAAACCAGCTGCCACTGCACCTGGTCATGTCAAGCTTCTCATTCACCAGCACTCCCAGGTCCTCCCCTGCAGGGCTGCTCTCCATCCATCTTCATCCAGCCTTTTTGTGCTTGGGACTGCCCCGACCCATGTGCAGGACCTTGCACTTGCTCAGCTCCACAAGGTTCTCCCAGTTCCAGCTCTCCAGCCAGTCCAGGTCCCTGTGGATGCCCCAACCCTTCCCTCCAGTGTGTGACCACACCACACAGCTCGGTGTTGCTGGCAAACTTGCTGAGGGTGCCCTCGATCCCACTGTCTCTGTCACCAACTGAGATGTAAAACAGCACTGGTCCCAGTATCCACCCCTGAGGACACCACTTGTCTCTGGTCTCCACTTGAACATAAAGCTGTTGACCACAGTTGTTGATCCAACAGGTTTCAGAGAGATTTCCTGAGCTTCCTTCACCCTTGGACACACAGCTGGGCACAGCAGCTCCCCATCAGCTCCATCCCACAGCTGACAGGCTGAAGAGGCTGGCACACATCCATGGGATGTGCTGTCTGGAGAAAACTCATCCTGAGCCCTGCATGGAGAGGCAGCACTCGGAGCTCCCTCCACCAGTGACAGCTCCAGTCACAGGAGGTCCAACCAAACCTCCTGGGGCTGCAGAACATTCCTTATGGCAAAGGCAGACTGCCTCCTTCTGACCCCATTTCCTCTGGATCCCTCAAGAAAAGAGGAGATTTGGTGCTCTGGCTGAGGAGCTCCAGGAACCTGGTGGAGAAGGGAGTTCTGGATGGGAGCATCTCACTGGCCATGGCACTGGAGAGCTGTGCCAGTCAGGACAGAGACCATCTGCACCTCACCAAGGACGGCCCTTGTGGAGGAGCTGGAGGAGCAGGGCAGGGGTGAAGTGGCCTTTCTTTTCTCCAGAAATCCCCTCAAACACCAGGCAGTCCTGGGAGCAGCCACTTTCTCCTCAGAAACCACAAGAACATCACCCCTGAGGCAGCGCCCGGGCCTCGTCCCCATTCCAACACTTTTCCAGCTCCCAGCGAGGCGGGAGCCAGCACAGCTCTGTTTACTCCCTTTCCTCCTTTGTACGTTGGTGTTGGTGTCAGCACAACAGGAAGCTCTTGTTAAATAGTTTGTTACTTAACTGCTGATGCAGAGCCACCGGGGAACCCGGGCGGAACACGCAGCGCATTCCGGGAGCCGGGGGAGCCTCGCAGACCTCTCAGGGATTTGAGAGCTCTTGGCTCTGCCACCACCTCCCTGGGGACTTGGGCATGTATTGAGTGACCCCCTGGGCCTTCACATCTCCTTCAACTCCCCTGCATTGGCCTCATCCTTTTGAGGTCCCTGGAGAGATGTTTTGCTCCTTCTTGGCTTCTGAACAGTGCTGAGAGCTCAAGAACCTTCCCCAGATCTCCTCCAAGGCATCTCCAGAGACAAGGACCCCGTGAGTGACTGAAGGAACTGCCCCAGCAGACAGGAACAGCATCCTGTGGAACCCACCCACTGGACCTGCCCTGGGCACAGGGTCAGGCCCCCACTGGCAGGGAACACCCACCAGTCACAAATCCATTGTTTTGATCCCTGTCTCAGGCCCAGCAGCCTGGCTGGTCCCACAGGGCAGCCCAAAGGCCATCATGTCCCCAGCCACTCCCTCACAGTCTGCTGCATCCCTCATCCCTCAAACGTGGACACAGCTCATCTGTACAGTGGCACCAGGCTGAGTCATCAGTGACACCACCACAGACACAGTCCTGTCACCATGGTCACTGCTCAGGGGGTTTGAAGCACCGTTTCCCTTTCCACTCACAACAGTGCTGGCTGCTTTACCCCCACAGCAGGGTTTCTGGGCCCCACAATATTTACAATTAGCAAATCAGCATGGGCAGTGCGTCCAAAATGTTTGGGTTTTTTTCCACACAAATTGTTTCTTGGAAGCAAGAAAAGAATAAAGCCAAAGCTAATGTTTCTACCACAGTTTCTTCTAGTGCTCAGAGGAAAAAAAAAACCAACCCAGAAACAACCAAGCCACAAAACCCCTAAACTGTAGCAGTAAAGCTTTTAATCCAACATGATACCAGCATCCTTGTTCCAAACCTCCCCTCCCTTCCTAGTTTCCCAGTCCAGGAGGGGAGAGGACTCCACCTGCTCCCAGAGCAGGGGGGCACAGAGCACTTCTGGCACCTCCAGCCAGGCAGTGCCCTCCTGCCTGTGCCCCCACCCTCCCTGCAGGGGCAGACACAGCTAACACCGCCCTCAGCACCCTAATTAAAAACATAAATCCACCACCAGAGCAAACAACCAGACACACCAGCACCTCCAGCTACGCAGTTACCACAGAACAAACAAAAATGGCTTTAGCAAACGAGGCAGGAACGTGCTGAGCCTCTGACAGACACTAAAGCTTTTATGCACAGCTCCCAGCCCCACCACCTCAGTGTGACACCCAGTTATCCATCCACAGCTCTCAGCCATGTCCCAAAAAATCCAAGTCACAAAACCAACAGGATTTAAAAAAAAAAATAAAAAAATCATTAACAAAATAATAAAGCATTTGGTTTCTCCCCAGAGTTAAGCTGTGCTGTGAAGAAGATGGATTTTTCTTCCTGGCTTCCTCTTCCAGCTCTCATGCCCATTAAACTTTTCTCTAAATTAGAAGTGTTCTCTTGTTACTGGCCATTCCCTCCCCCAGGAGAGTTTTTAGATGCTGTGAACTCTGGTCAGCTCTTAACCTACAACAAATGAAGCCCCAAATCATTTCAAAAGTTATTTTTTCCCAGCCTCTGAATCCAAATATGGATTTTAATGGATTACTAGGAATTTTCAATGATTTTTTTAAAGGTTTGTGCAGGGAAATGGTCCTACTGAAGAGCAGTCCTGCTTCTCACCTCAGGGGTCTCACCCACACCCAGCTACACCACCTTCTCACAACACAAACCCAGTAATTGGTTTCACTGAGAACTTTAAAGGACACCAGCAATTCAAAACCATCAACCTGCTTTAAATGTAAAGTCTCAGCCATCCCTCAGAGTCCAGCAGTGCTTGTGGTGGGGCCCAAGCACCCCCTACTCGTGCTGGGTGAGCTGGGTGTGCTCACAGACCCAGAGCATGCACAGCAGCCCCTGATCCAAGAGCCCCAAAAGGGAGTGGAAGCAAACCTGAAACTGTTCTCTAAACACAATGGAACTAAATAAAAAGTGAAAAAAAGGGGATAAACCCCAGTTTTCCATTTGGAACCAGAAGGCAGCACTGAAGAGCTGGTAGGAGCTCACGGGACAGTGTGAATTCCCTGCACTGGTGGGATATGAAACCAAAGAATGTCCTCCTTTTGAGATGAGCCTAGAAGGGCCGTCCAACACCCCTGGAGCAGCAGCTGCAGAACCTCCCCCTGAAGGCTCAGCACTCACCCCACAGCTCAGGGTGGGTGAGGAGAATCCCTGCCTGCAGCAGGTGGGCAGCCAGGGGTGTGTGTGCAGCATCAGCCTCCCAGCAGCAGCTCAGCAGGAATTGTTGTGCATCCAAAAATACTTCAGGGGGAACCAGGCCCCTCTTTAACCACCAGGAATGGGACCATTTGATGCATGGAATCAATGTGCTTTGGACAGTCCAAACTCACACCAACCCAGACCCTCATGTTTTTGAACACTAACAAGCCTGCAGAATCAACAGGCAACTCCTAAACCTCTTGGCAAAAGCAGCCACAAAGAAAACCTCACGAAGCATCTCCAGTCCTGCGAGCTGCCAGTTTGCTCCCAGCCCATTGCAGAATTTCCCTCTTTTCCTTGGATCCCCATCCAAGGCAGTTACACCTGGATGGAAAATATTAACTGTGCTCTACCAAGGAGCCGGAAATACCAGGATGGAATTTTCAGCAGCAGCACAAGAACCGAGCAAAAGGCTGAAAATACTTCTCTAGGAAAAATAATAACAGTAAATACACACATGCTAAAATAAGACCAGATCTGAAAACTAGCCTGGAAATAACAAACCCAGCCCAAGTCAGACAAACCCATCCATGAACCAAGTGTCTAAGAGAGTAAATCTGCCTTTTTTGGGCTCATCAGCTGCAAATTTAAGTTTCCAGCTCCAGAATTCATAGCAGAAAACACACTGAAGCTCCACCAGAGATGACTTGAAGGGAAGCAGCTTTTTGGTTGACCTTACAGGCCCCACAAAAGGGGTCTGTGTTTTGATTTACACCTTTTCTGACACATGACTGTGCCAGTGAAGCCCCAGAGCAGCCACCCGTGTCTGTCTTGGGAGCCATTCAGATCCCCATGCCAGATCCAGACCTCATGGAAACAGCAGCAACACCAAACCCTGTGGGATGGTGGAAATGCAGAGCCCCTGGCTGCAGGAGGGAGTCAGGGAGCAAGGACTACCAATTCCCCCTTCCCATCCAGCCCTGCCATCACCTCTGGGATGCCACCAGTGTTTCCCACTCCAGTATCCCTTCTCCACGACCAGCACCAGCTGTTTTTTGGGGCTGCTGGGCCAGGAGATGTTCTGGGACACAACTGGAAGGTGGCAAGATGAGCAAATGACCCAAGTCCAGCTCCAACCCTGCTGCTTGTGCCAGTGTCACTCTGGTGTCCCTCTCACATGGGGCAATTTCTGTCTGGGGAACTTGCTTTGCTCTTACCGTGAGAGGAAGGGCACAGGTGACAGACAGGTAACCAGAGCAGGAAACCTCCTTCTACACAAATCTGCAGAATCTGTCACATCTCAACAGTTCAGCACAGAAAAAGCCAATTAGGATGTCGAAGTGGTTTCGGTTTTACTAACACAGGGTTAGTAACACTGGAAGAAAGGAAGTTCATCACAGACAAAGCCAAGGCTCTGGCTGGGAGACCTTAAAAGGACAGAGAGCAGAGTCCAGCTCCCGGTTCTCCATCCCTTCCCATATGCTCCAGCATTTCCGTGGGACACACACAGGCACCAGCCAAGACATGACGTTGCCTTTCAAGCCCCTGCTCGTCACGGCAGGAACTGGATTCAATCAGGCATTTCATGCTCAGGCTCTGACTCGAGCGAGTGGTCTCGGCCACCATCAGCCCCTCACATGTGCCAGCTCTGCCAGAGGGTTTTCCATTTGGACCAGACAATACATTCCCAAGCTCCAGAGAGACACTGGATACTAATTAAATCCATGCTGCTGCTGGAAGGCTGAGCTGCAAAGGAACCAGCTGCCTTCCAAAAGTCCACAGCAGTTGGCCAGCAGAGAGCTGTTTACCAGGCATGTGCCTTCCACTTTTCCACATTTACCAAGGTAAGAGCACAACCTGCCTCTTTCCAACCAGTGCCATCCTGCCCAGTTCTTGCATGGATTTCATTGTCGCAAACATGCTCATCTTGTGGTGGGAGCCTGCAAAGGTTTTGCTCCTAGATAAGACTTGACATTGCTGTTTAATCCAGTTGTACCCAGAGCATAAAGTCCAAGACTCAGCTGCACAGCCAGCAATGAACCTGAGAAGTTTTGGAGCAGAACAATCCAGCCAGATCTGACTGACACACTGGGAAAAGGCAAGTCCCTAATTCTCACCTCCTGCAAAACCTGGGGTTTGCTTTCACACCTGGTGAGTCCCCACAGAACAGGCTCTGTCTGCAAGCAGGTACCCAGAGGACTGTCTGTATCCCAAATCACTGAGTCACATCTGTGCCATGGGAAACAGAGAAGCCTAAGGAGAGTCCCTGCTCACACAGCTGCTGAGCACAGACCACACAGCCCTCAGGGCAGACAGCCCTACCCTGTACTGCAACCTCTGCCATGGGACACTGATCCTCTTAAAAATTTTTGCATCAGCTCTGGGGAAAACCACCCTGACAACTAAGCCATCCTTTTACTGCCCTGGGCAGTAAAAGGACAGATCCAGATGTTCTCCAAGCATCTGCCTGGCCTGCAGGACCATGTGGATTCAGCCAAAGGGTGGGTGGCTGGTGAAAGCTGAGCAGTGCCTGTAGATGAGCAGTGGGAGCTGCATCAGCACATCAGGAACAGGCATTGCTGGGCCCTCTCACTCCTTCCCCCAGCACCACACAAGTTTTGAGAGCAGGTTTAACTTCAGGTAACTAACAACGTGGTTCACATGGCAGTGGTGGGAACCCCCTGCAATGCCTTTCTGTGGAAGGGACGATCCTACATGTGCCACAAACACACAAATTCATTGTAACCCAGATCACAGCAGTTCCAGCAGTGACAGTCCCTGTGCCAGGCCATGCTCCAGGAACCAGGCAGGAAAGCACTGCATTCAGATGTCAGGTGCCTCAACAGGCAAGGTCCCTTTCCACCTCCCTCCCTCCCTTCCCAGAGCTCACTGCCAGCTTCACAGTCCCCAGGAAGTGGTGAAAAAAAGGCTCCTAAACAAACAGATAGTTTTGACCCACCAGCTGGAACAACCACTTCCATTTCACATCTCCCATCCGAGGCTGGAACACCTCCTCCTGTGCTGCTGTAGCCTGAAATAAGGTTATGACCATCTCTGCCAGCACTCTGCTTCCCCAGCCCTGTCCCTGAATACCCCCATGCCCTCAAAAGCCAATGCTTTCCATAAAAATAAGATGAAGTGCTGCTCGCCTTTCCCTTGATAAGGGATCTTAATGCACTTCCAGCAGCACACAGAGGAATGGATGTGGAAGAAGAGCTGCCATGATTTCAGACAGACCAAGGGAAGGATGTCTCTCCACCTCCCTGCAGCCAGAGATGTGCTGTACCTTTGCCATGCAGATGGGAGCTGCCCTGAGGACCTGCCCAGCTGAAGGACAATGCTTAGGGACAACCTGCTGCAAGAGGATTTGACAGCCAGCCCAGAGAAACAGCAGGTACAAACACAGGCAGCAGCAGGAGGGAATATCAGAGGCACACACCAATGCCCCAGCAAAGCAGAGAGGGGAACGTGCAGCTTTGAGAGGCCACGGCGTGCCCATCCAAGAGCTGATCCTGAGCCCACCTGGAGCCAACAGCGACCCATGGAGAGCAACACACAGCTGGCACTGCTGACACACCTCACAGGGCAGGGCAGCAGCTGGTTTTGGCAAGACTGCCTGTTTCCCAACCCACTGTGATGGGCTTATTTCCCAGCCCTGCATCCTGCCCTGCTTGTTGTTAAACTTCAGGGTCTTCCCTCCCCTGAATTTGCAGTTGTGCACGAGAGCATCAAAACACCAGCACACAGTCAGATGGTCGGAACAGCAACCTCCCAGACGTCTGACTCCCAGCCCATCAGAGCCACCTTTCCCCCCAAGGCAGGGAGATGGGAAGGTGTCCTGCTCTCCCAGCCCTGGGACAGCCCAGCGACCACCACAGGGCCAATCCATCACAAAGCCTCATTACACAGAATGCTGTGCACAGTGCCATCACTTCTCTACACTTCACTGAAGGCAGAGCAGGGTCCACAGTCCTGGGTCTGAGAAGGACCTACAGCAAAAAACTGCAGTTTATGCAACCACAGGCCCCTGAGGGGCCTGTCACAAGCCACAGAGCAACCTCAAGCTTGTGACAGCCCTGGACCCTCAGCCACCAGCACAGCCAGTGGATGACACAGCAGCTCCCTGCTGAGAGAGCTTTATCAATTCCCTTCTCAATTCCCACAGATGGGAAGGGCAAGAGCAGCCCTCAACCAGACAGCAAGGAAGGAACAAATGGATGAACAACCCAGAGTATCCCCGCTCATTCCCAACTTCCAGGGAGCAGGAGATCTAAGTGCAGCAGAGCACTAGCAGCGGTTCCACTTCCCCTCCCTGCAGCCTCTAAACAGCCACAGAATGAGCAAAAGCACTCCCTCCACTCACCATTTGCATGTTCTCCTCATGCATGTGCCCCACAGGGAGCGTGGGGTTCCTGGTACAGCAGGATACACAAGGAGCCTGAGGGAAACCAGCAGGACATTGCACCAGCCTGACAATTTCTGTGCTCCTACAGCAGGTGATGTTCACTCTCCTGGAAGCCAGCACCTCTGGAGGGCAGGACATGCCTGCTGCCCAAGCTGGAGTCCCTCTGCATGTCCACAGCAGACTGTCTTGTCTTCTCTGAACAGCAGCTTTCCAAGCAGCCACACATGAGCAAACCAACCTGTTCCAACAGAGTCCAGGCCAGCAGGGACACCTGGATGATTCCAGGTGTGGATGCTGCTGCTTCAAAGACTGTACCTGACACTGTCACACTGGGTGGGATACCCCAGAAGAGACCTCATCCACTACCCTGTGCTGGCATCTACATCATATGGCTCACAGGGCTGCACTCCTCCTTCCCTCCCAGAAAGCTGGAAAACAATCGAAGCAGCAGCATTAGCCAACTTATTGTCCTGATGTCCCTAGTCACAAGCTCCAAGGGCTTCCTACACAGCTGATCCAAAGGCCCAAAGCCCCCTGGTTCTTACACACCTCTTTGCAGCAGCTGGCTCAGAGCATGTCACCAAGAAGTGCCATTACAGAAGAGGGAACTGAGGCACATCACTGCCACATGTCATCCAGAAAGTGGAGGCAGAAGAGGGAGAAAAGCCCAGTCCCCAGAGGCTGCTGTGCCCTCTAAGGTCACCTGTACAGAAGGTGGCCCTGACCACAGGTATGTTCTCTGGGCAGGGCAGTAACCTGGCACGGGGCAGTAACCCAGCACAGCCCCAGGAGCGGGTCAGAGGCCACACTGGTTTCAGATTTGTTTCCTGGCTCACATTTCCAGGAGGTGGATGGAGCAGACACCTGCAAGACAGTGTGCTCCTCCTCCTCCTCACCAGTGCCACCCTGGGCAGCCACCACCCCTTAGGAGCTGTTGTTCTGTCAGGACATCCAGAGGGACACCAGCTTACATTTCATCTCTCACCTTCAAACTTTGGGATAGGTACTGATCCCACAGGGAATGGGGGCAAGAAGGGGTTTCTAACAAGCCACTCACACCCAGCCCCAGTTTAAAGTGGGGAAACAGGACTAAGCTCAGTGGGTTTGAAGCCATTCCAGCCTGGCTGCCAAAGGCCTGAGTGCTGAGACGATGAGCTGTGTGTGACAGCAGGGTTCCCCCTCCTCAGCCATCTGGGGACTGTCACTCTGCAGAGATCTGCTTGGCCTCCTGTCATGTGTACCATTACCAACCCCTTTTCTGTCAGCAGGATCTGGGTTGGCACAAACACTTTTAGTAGTAGGATTTTTTTTTTCCCTTAACCCATATCCTCTTGACAGAACCAGGTTAGGAAGCAGCTGCACCAGCAGATCTGAGGTGGCCTTTTGCAAGGCAAGGCACAGGAAAAAGGGGTGTCTTGATCCAGTTAGCTCTTCTATCTCCAAACTACAGTTAATTACAACTTTCCCATCTCCCCTAAGGTCACATGGAAGGGGGGATCACCACCAGCTCTGCTCTGTCCCAGCCCTGTTCCTCACTCCAGAGCAGACCCTTTGCCCTGGAGAGCCTGGAGCAGGGTGGGTAGAAGGGGTGTCATTCCCACCAGTGACAAGCCTATTTCCATTTCTGAGCTGTCCCACATTTCCCTCTCTCCTTTCCTCCCCAACCTGCTCAAAGCCCCACATATTTCCCTTCAAATGACTACCAAACCTTATGGATCTGGGGGGAAAGAGGAGGGGGAGGAAAGGACAGGCATCCAGTGGGGCTCAGAGGGAAACCTCTCCCAAAAGAGCTGTCAAACTCCTTGTGCTGACACGCCAGAACCACTTCCCTGCTGCAGAGTCACACAGGGCCAACTCACTGCCACCCTTGCTCCCAGCTCTACACCCCAGCAGGGATCCAGTCCCATCCCAGTCAGCCAACAGGGACAGCCTTCCAGGACCACAGGCAGGACCCACATCCCAGACCAGGAGGAGGCAAGAGCAGCACCATGCAATTAATCTTTCCTGCAGAGTAACTGGGGCAGAGGGAAGCTCTGTGGCACGACAACATCCATCAGCTTACGTGCAAGCATCAGCAGCATCTTCAGGGAAGCAGCAAGCAATCCATGAGGTGTTTATCTTCCCACCCCCTCTATTACAGGACCAAGCAGCCCAATCCATTACAGTTTGCCTTGCAACCTCTCAAAGGCATGGAAGCGACGTGCTCATTTCACAGATGGGGAAGGGAAGCATCCATGATCTCAGAAATAAACTGAGGGGTAGAAAAGGGTCATTCCCAACGAACTGGGACAAATTCCTAAGGCCTGGACAAGCACCCCAGTCTGCTGGCTCACACAGGGATAAGCTTCAAAGCAGAGGGACCAGGGACCTCCGTCCCATTCCTGGTCATGCCACAAGCTGTTCAGAATCTCTTCACTCTTTCATCCCTCACACAGAGGATCAGCCTCACAACCCTCTATTAAGCCCTGGAACAGCTTTGTGGATTAAGGACTCAGTCTGGTTTGTCTCCAGTCTCACCATCAAAAAGGCACGTTCCAGAAATTGTTTCTCATCTTCCCTCATTCCCCTCCCACCTGTGTGCATTTGGAACAGGATGAGAAAGCCAGGACTGAAACAGGAACACCACAGGACTGGCTGCAGCTGAAAAGGTGGTGCTGTGAACTGGGAAAGGATATTTCAAAGGGCTCACCCAAAAGACTCTCTCAAACATCAGTGTGACTATGCTGGTTGCTCCCCTTCCCTTCCCTGCTTCACTGGGCCCTACCAAATGGCTTGATTTATAAAGTCAGAGGGATCATCCCAATGAAGGAACACCCCCAGGAGGACCCATTTCATCTTGCTGCTATTAATACCTGGAACATTATTTGCATGAACAAACTGTCCTTTCTCCCTCATTTCTGGGCTCTCACTTCCCTGATTTGTCCCAGAAATCCCTGCCAACACACGTTCATCCTCCTTTAGTACACACTTCCATCCAAACCCCAAACTTTCCCTTTTTTTTGAGTTAATTACTCATGTTTCTTGCTCACACCATCTCTTCCAGCCCCTGCAGAGAGGACACAGCTCCCCTGGCTCCCTCATTCATTACACAGCCAATCTGTGGGCCCAAACCCATCAACACTCACAAGAAAAAGGGGCCAAGACTTCTCCCAGCTGCTCAGTGCTGTTGGGTGCCCCAAGGGGCTGCCAGTCACACTCTGGAACATGAGCCCCTTTACAGCCTTTCAAACTGGGAACACAGCCAGAGGGGCCCTGGGCTCTGCTGCAGGAGTGCCCAGGGAGGTGTGGGACTCACCATCCCTGGAAGTATTTAAGACATGACTGGACGTGGCACTCAGTGCTCTGGTCTGGTTCACAAGGTGGTGACCAGTTGGACTTGATCCTGGAGGTCTTCTCCAACTGAAATGATTCTGTGATTGTGCAGACTCTGCCAGAGCCTCTGAGTTGGATGGACACACTGAGTTATCACCACTGAGGTATCACCACTGTCACAGAGGGTACCAGGTGCCCACAGAATATGCAAATGGAGGGAAAGTCAGTTTGCCATCCTCCTATGCAACCTCTGATCCCCTCTGAACTCCAGCATCCCACCATCCTCCAAGCTGAGGAGGCTCTGACTTTGTGCTTCCCCAGCACCAAACCTGTCCCTAAGAGCCAGAGAGATGCTCCATCTGGACTTGGCTCTCCTTGGCACAGCTTCAGGCTGGGCCTAACTCTGCTCACAAGAGCCCAACCAAAGCCTTCCCCTTGCAAACAGCTGCGTGTCTTTGGTTCTGCTTCAAGAGGAAACATGTTCTCTCTGTATCTAGGCATAAAATAGTGAAGCACGGCCAAAAGCATCCAATCAACAGTATGACAAGTCAGGGCAAAGGGTTACCATGGAGCTGAGGAAGCCCAGACTTCACACCCAGACCCAGAATTCCTAACCTGCCCTGTCTGCAGAGAGGGGCCGCCTGTTCTGCTGGAGGAACTAGGAAGAGGATCAGGCTCCTCTCCATTGCCATGTCCTCACACAGCACAACTAGCACATACAGTCAGCATAACCTGACACAGATGTTGGCACACACCACCAGCATCCCAGCACACAGCCCCATTCAGCTGCTCTCCCAGAAATGTGGGACGAGCTCAACAGCGCCCAGCAGCAGCAAACACCCCGACAGGCTTTACCAGAGGATGATGTTCAGGGCACACTGCGAGATGGGTCACACAGAAAGGGGAAGGATCACACTGAATGGTGAGAGGGGACAGGAGAAGCCATGAGCACCTCATCAAGCAAGACCAGGGAATGGGAAATCCCACTATTAGCAGGACCCACTGCAGAGGATTTCACAGCTAATGAAACCCTCACCACCACAGACCACGGCGAAAGCAAAAGCAGCAGAGCGTTCCTTTTCCGATAAGCTGCTTCTATCGGGAAGTTGAGCCTGGCTGCCCACACCAGCCCTGGCCGCAGAGCAGCTCCAACCCTATGCCTTTAAATCCCCTTGGCAGCGCAGGCCTGGGGCTGTGGGAGCAGACACACCCTGTGCTCCAGTGCCGGAGCACACAAACATTTCCTCCCGGCCGCTCCTGCACCGCCAGAGCCACCTCGGACCTGCCAGGGCCGTGCCAGAGGGAACACAGGCTGTTCCACACGGACCTGGACCTATGGAGGCTTCAGCTCACTTCCCGAATCCCTCTGCTTCCCTGCCAGCAGTGGACATTCTTCCCTCAAACTTCCTCCTTAAGGCAAATATTTGGAGTCTAACAGGCATTCCTCATGGCAGGCACAAGTTAAATATTGGCCCTAAAACAACAGCAAGTGCCTTTCAATGATTCTGGCTGGAGAAGCACAGCTCTGGACTTTGATTTCTGGCTCTGAACAAAAATAGGAGCAAAGCACTGAGCGCTACACTCTTCTCCCAGGAGAAGTCAGATTTCAGGCTCTGCAAGTCCCCTGCCAGGACCACAAGCAGCAGTGGGAACTGTCCCCTGCTCGTGCTCTCTCACACCTCGGGTGTCTGTTGTCACTGAGCCAAGCTGCTGCAGAGCATCCTCTGCGCCATGCACAAGATTAGTCTGAGTCTGGTTTCCAGATCTGTCATTATACATCCTCAGAGAGACACCAGAGAAGACCTGCTGCAAACCATGGGTGCCATCCAGGGCGTTTGCATGCCTTGTCCTCGCCACCTCTGGCTGCACCAGCACCATCCCAAAGGTGCCCACCTCTCCATCCATGCCCAGCAAACAGATCTGTTCAGTGCAGAAGATGCTCCAGGCTGTTCCTGCTCTGCAGGCAGCCCAGCTCCCGAAGGATGTGCTGGCTGTTGTAAGAAAACACCCCAGCAAGGTGGGAGCCCAAGCAGTCAGAGAGATGCCAGCTCAATCAAAGGAGAGGAGAGGACAGGGAAGGGTGAGGAGGGAAAAGAAACCTGCAGTGAGATCAGTACACTTGAAGCATGGTAGCACCTGGGATGCCGTGGGCATCTTCCCCATGGATCAGGGCAGCAGAGCTGATGTCATGGCTCTGCAGCCAGAGCCCTGCAGAGCTGGGCTCGCCTCACCCCCGAGCAGCCCTGTGATGCCCCATCACTGCTGAGCCCAGCCTGGGCAGGGGGGCTGTTCTATGACCCCCACTGAAGGCAAGCCCAAAGGAGCCCCTGCCAAAATCACCCCAAAACCAGTCTGCTCCAACATAAGGGAGCCCCCAGCAGTTACACATTGCAGCAGGGCACAGGTGGGCCCCAATAGCACACTGCACAAAAACTCACACTCACAGGGCTTGTTCTCTACCCAGCCAAATTCAGCACGGGGTGTGTACCATGAGCTTCCCTTTCACCCTCCTGAACAGGATGCCTGTGGGCCCGGTAAGCAGCACCCTGCACCTTGCTGGGCTCTCCCTGCTCTGAGCCTGGGAGGCAGGAGAGGGACTGAGCAGTGGAGAGCTGCTTCCTGGCAACATCCCCTGCTGCTGCCTGAGATGGAGCCCTGACGGTCTGCTGTGCTGGAATTCCACTCTCCACTTCCTTCCCAAGACACCCACCACGGCTCTTCAGTCTGGACAATCTGCTGGGGGCTCTGACAACCCCTTAGTGAGACCCCCCATGGGGCAGACACCCCTATGAAAACAGAGCAGGTTTAAAACCAGCTGCATTTCCTCACTGGAGGAAATGCTGAAGCTCCGAGCGCTTCCTATTCCCTCCCCAGCCACTGAAGCCCATGGAGTGACAAGCTCCAGCAAGTTCGTGCAGGAATTCCCAAGGCTCAGGGCAGAGACTGGTCTGTACCTGTCAGCACCAACACGTCCTGCAGCACGCTGACCCTGCAGCCCCAGAGCCTCCTGCTGCTCCTCAGCTCCAGCTGCACCTCTGCTCCCAGAGCCTGCTCTGAGTCCCCTCCTTAACATCCCCTGCGCTTGGGAATAAATAAAAGCTGAGAGTTTGACCCAAAGCAGCATCGCCTTTGGGATGAGAGGGATCGGCAGAGCTGTGGGCGGGGGGATTCCAGGAGAGCCTCAGCCTGCCCCTCGCCCACACGCACGGCTCGGAAGGTGCTGGAAAGCACCATCCTCTTCCCGCATCAAACCGGGGAAAGCAGGCAGAGTAGGGACTTCATCACTGCCAACAGTCCCTGCTAAAAAAAGGAAAAGAGAAAGGGATTCTTGCTTTGTTGTTTGTACCTCGGTGCTACCTCAAAAGCAGAGAGATTTTTTTTACCTGGAAACATCGGGCAATGGCAGAGTCTGTAAGGATGGAGCTTCTGCAGCACAATCCCAGCTCTGTTCTGGGTTAAATTGAATTTCCACTGACCTTTCCAAGCCCATCATTCAACCCCCACACCCAGGGAGCAGCCCCTCTTAGCAAGACTTTCCAGCCCCCAGCCTGGGAAGGGGAATGAACCCCCAGAGCCTTGGGTGTGCTCCCGGGGAACACCCAGATCCCTCCCAGCACAGCTCCTGCTGCTCAGGGCCACTCAGCTGCAGGGCTGCAATCCTCTTCCAAAGGAAAGCTTCGCAAAATGCAAGTTCAAGACCAACCTTAACCCCTCTTTATTAACTTAAGAACACCCCTCTCAGGCTGACAAAGCCTGCGCATCACCTGCCAACTGTCTCATTCACCACTGGGAAAGCAAAGGCTGGGCCTGCCTCATTAAAAAACATTACATAACATTAAATAACAAAGGGCTACAGGACATTCTTTGCTTAGTGGACACTAAAAATGAATGACTCAAAAATTAACGCTGCTTTCCTCCAGACTCTCAGTGTCTCCAACACCCTGGGAGCCCAACGAGCACCTTATTTCCAAGGCAACAGTGTCTTGGCTCATCCCAAACCCTGCTTTCGCATCCAACTTATTGTCACCCCTGCCCTGCAGAGGCTAAACAAGACACAGCACTTCCCAGCTCTCCCCCAGAGCACCATCTCCCCCAGATAGCAGTGGATGTGTTTTTGCTGCCTCACAGAAACAGGGGAGGAAGGCAGGACCTCGGCCTGTTGCACAGAGAACCCTTCCCCAGCCTGAGGTCAGCTCTGCTGTTCAGGCTTCCCTCACATCACCACCTCAGCTCAAGTCTGTAGCAGGTGAGATTATGAGAAGACTTGGTTTCAGGACACCAAGACCTGCATTTCCTAAGAGTGAGGATGTTTTTGGTGCAACACTTCAAGCGCCGGGGCCCTGGTGCAGTGGGGAAGGCCCATGCCAGCAGGGCACTGCTTGGAAATGCCACTGCCACCAACCTCTCAGTGGGATACACACTCCATGCATGGGCACTGGGACACCTTCCTGGACACATGGCAAACTCCTGTCCATCCTCTTTGGAACCAAAGAAGCCAATTTAAAGCCTTTATAGAACTAATTGAATTCCTCTACTCCAAACTTTCCCCTTTTGTGGGCTGTGGAGAAAACATGGACTTCTTGCTCCATGTAGCATTTAAAAACACCTTCAGCTTACCTAGACAGCCATTTCCTAAACCACACAGCTTGGCTGCCACGCTCTGAGCACAGTGAGAGGAAGGCAGAGAGACATCCTGTGGGTTTACACCCACTGCACCACCCCTCTCCTGTCACCACCGGGCTGGGGGGGGTCACAGCTCTGAGCACACCCAGGGCAGCCCCGTGTCTCACCCAGCACCTCTCAGTGTGGGACAGACAAAGCAGGGCTGTGCTGGGACACCTCAGCTCCATGCATGGAAACACAGAATGGTCTGGGTTGGAAGGGATCTCAAAGCTCATCTCATTCCACTCCCCTCCCATGGGCAGGGGCACCTTCCACTAGACCACGTTGCTCTTTTGATCCAAGCTGATCTTGGACACTTCCAGGGATGAGGCAGCCACAGCTGCTCTGAGCTGCTCAGGGCCTCCCCACCCTCACAGGGTGACAATTTTCCCCTAACATGTAATCCAAACCTATTCTCTTTCAGTTTGAAGCCATCCCCACTTGTCCTGTCATCACAGTCCCTGATGCACTCACTGCTGTTTTAAAGTCAGTTCTTAGGAATAATGCAGCAATGTAACAGGCAAGGGAGGGGCTGCCCACAGGAAGGGCTGCAGGGTTACAGCCTGGGCAGGGATTTAGAACTGCCCAGGAGATGGAGGGCAGCTGGTGTGAACTGGGGAGACTCATGGAGAGCCCTGATGCTCCACACCCAGCTGCCCCAGAGGAAAGTCACCTTTACACCTTCCTCACACCAAACCTGCTGCTTCTCTACAGCAACAGACCTGCCAGCAGGACACAGAAACAGCCATTCCAGTGAAAACCCACAGCTATCCACAGGCACACAGCTCTTCTAGCAGGAAGATAACTTGTTTGCCAGCAGGATCCCAGAGTTGCTGGGACCTGCTCCCCCTCCTTCCCCTCCCAGCTCACAGGGTACAGCCAAACCAAAGCAGGCTCCAGGTCACACCACGGCAGGGCCAGGAAGGAGGTTCAGGTTCACAGCTTCTCACTGCGCCCACGATGAGCCACGTCTGCCCAGGCAGAGCCCAATTACAGGGCTGTGGGCAGAGCTGTTCCCACAAGCTCTGAGCAGAACGCCGTGGCAAGCACGCCAAGGAGGTTCCTGTGTTGGCACCCGAGCCTGTCCCCGCTCAGCAGCACCACGAGGGAAGAGGGTTTGACTCCTCAAACTGCAGCTGGAAGTCAGAGGAGCAGCACAGGGCAAACCAGGCCACTGTGTGCTGGTACCAAACCCCACAGTGCCCGGCCCTGCTGAGAGAAGGGAGGGTCTCCTCCCCAGCCGGGGGGCTGCACCTCTCCCGCACACCCCACAACAGCACATCAGGCGTTGCTGCTCACCCAAGGCTCCCTCACCCCTCCCACCAAGCCTTCGGTGCCTGTAGAGCTGCAGTTCCTGTCTGAAAGCAGAGGTGAACAGCTTCCTACCCACACTGGCTCACACAGGGGCTGGGCTCAGACTGAAGGCTGAGCACACACCTGGATGGACCAGCCAAACGCAAAGCACAGGAGTGCTGCTCCAGCACAGCTCATCCCAGCTCCTCCTGGCTAGGAAAACCACGGAGAGAGGGGGGACTGGGCGGGGGGGAGACAGCTCCAGAGCACAGCCAGGCCTGAGTCCAGTAGAGATGTTTATTGGCAGCTGCTCCCAGACATGGTCTCTTCCAGCCCAGTGGGGCTGGAGGGGGTGGGGGGAAAAACACCGCCTGTCCATGAGCACAACCCTCATGTCATTCCCATTGATCCGCTGAGTCACTCCCGTATTAACAGTTTTGACAACACCCGGAGCTGCACAGGAGCTCGGACACGGAATACAAAACAAGGGGCACCGGGAGAGCAGCGCCCAGGAACCTGCTCGGCTGCCAGGGCCAACTTCCTCCTCTCAGGAGCTGCACCAGGAGCACCCAGCACACACCACACTGCAAGGGCAGGGCACAGAGCTCCATCCAGTGTGCCTGGGGAAGCTGCTGGACAGAAAGAGTCCCCTGCAAACCACCACCAACTGCACCCCACAGGAGCAAAGCAGGGCGCCAGCTGCTTTTGCAAAGGAACTACACAAGTAATTTTTAAGTGATTTATAAATTATTTATAAGGCCTCACACACCTATCAGACAATGAGGAGGAGATCAAACCCCGAGGCAGAGGCGTAGGAGGGCAGTCACCTCTACAACCCCCACATGTGGGGCTGGGGGCTCCCCAAACTTCATGCCCCCCCAAACTTGAGCACACTGGGGTCAGACCAGTCTGCACCACAGAACAACAACCCTCCCAACACCCCAAATGTGCCAAGGAGCGGTAAAACATCGATCAAACAACATTCCTATCTGCAAAGCACCAAATGAAAACAAAACCAACAAATCTTTGGCAAGTTCCTCCCAGCAGCCAAGCCTATCCTGCCACGGCGAGGCCTCCCCATGGAGGCCTCCTGCCCTAATTTGCAGCAATTCTTTGTCAGAGCACTGGCAAACACCAAAGGTTTGCTCCAATCTGTTACATAAGGCCCAATTTTTAAACCCCCGTGCCGGCTGTGGGGAGGCTGGGGGCACGCTGTGTGTGTGGCAGTCTGGCAGGGGAACTTCCACACTGCTCAGATTGCATTTTCACACCTGCAACCACTTGTTGTGCAGGAGGAAAACAAACAGATTGGTTAAGGAGGCGACTTCCACAGGTTTCACACACCTTTCCACGAGGGTCCTGGTTACCTGGAACCGTTTGGAAAGGACTAATATGGCAGATCCACAGAGGCTCCTCAAACTTTGTTTTTCAACTTCCAAAACGCACCAAGCACGGCAAGCCCTCACTTTGCCCAGAGCACAAAAGAAAAGGCACCTTCCTGACCATCCCCACAACTTCCCGTTGTTTGCTCCCCGAGATCCAAGGCTCAGCTCCCTCCTGCCAGCCAGGACAAGGACAGGAGCCACAGGGCCCCCCCTGGCAGAGCTGCTCCTCCTCTGCAAACCTCAGGAGCGGCCCAAAGCAGCAGCTCCCGTCTGCTGGGGGCAGGAGGGGGAGGGCACTTTTCCTGTTTCTCACATTCATCCTCACCCGCTTCGCTGAAGGCAAAAAAATAAATTATTAAAAAAAAAAATAAAAAAAAAGGCACCGTTTTAAATACCAGGTTCGGCACAGTCCCTTTCCCCCTCCCTCCCCAAAATAAACACTTCGCAGCCCCTCTGGAGGGAGGAAAGCCAATACAAAGGAGCCAACATCCTGCAGGCCGGGGCAGGGTGCGAAATTTAGTAAACAGATTGTAAAGCGGTCCTGGTGTCAAACAGTACCCTGCTATGTAGTATCNCGCCCCGCGCTGCGCCAACGGCGTAGCGCCCGCGCGGCGCCCGCGAGCCGGCGGCGTAGGCGCGCTTCGTGAATACGGGCGGCGGGGCGGAGCGCGGGCGCAAGCGCAGCGGGCGCGAGGGCGGCGGGGCTGCGGCGTTGGCGTAAAACGCGTTCGGGAATCGCGGCCCGGCGCGAGGGGCGCGCATTTTGCGGCAGCGGCGCCGGCCGCGCTTTACGGCGGCTGCCCCGGGTAACCCCGCCCCGCCCGCGGCGCTGTCGCGACATAGAGCGATAGAGGGACTGGGGGACAAGGGAACACAGAAGGACAGGGACAGAGGGACAGGAGGGCAGTGACTGAGGGACAGGGCCTGGGCTGTGGCTCCACTGTCGTGACAGGGGTGGCGATAGGGCACCGTCCCCCGGGTGGCGTTCAGGGTTGTGCTGGGAACGGAGCCTGGTTTGGGGTGCAGTGACAGTTATGGGGACAGGCCTGATACGTGGTCAGCAGAGTACAGGGGGTACAGTCCCTGCTCAGAAAGGACTGGGATGCACTGGGGAGGGACTGGAATGGGACTGGGGCCACTGGGGAGGGACTGGGAAAGGATAAGCCCTTCCCTGCTCCCCCCCAGATCATATTTTCTTACATTTTCAAGCCCTTTTTTGTTTAATTTCTATACATACACAAGTTGCATTTGTATTTTCAAACCCTATGTATCTATATTCAGAAGTACTTATTCTCTGAAATTGTGTGTAATACAGTAGTAAAGGGGGTTATTTGGAAATCAATTTTTAGATAAATTTTATATATAAAAATAAGAACTTTTAAAGTGAGAAATTAAAACATAGGAGCAGGAAGCCAGAGGTGGGCAGGAGAGAGATGGGCCATAGGGAAGAGGAGGAATTAAAGTTTGTGATGGTTTGAGGGGCTCCCTGGCACTGTCACCAGGACTCCTAGACTGAACTAGATGTTACTTTTCAGGACTCTCTTTTCTCCTTCCTCCTTCTCCCTTCTACCCACCCCACAATGCCAGTCCCCTCTGTACTGGGAGGGACTCTGGTCCTGGTGGAGAATTAAACCAGGAAACACATTGACCCTTCTCTCTCAAAGGCAGGTAAGGACAAACACAGCCACGATGTCACAGATCTGTCACTGCTCTTCAAATCTCACAGTGAGGAAAGCAGATGGTCTCTTTAGAGACTTTGACACCCCTCATGAGAGGCATATTGCCAAAGACTCCAGAAACAATAAAAGTAGTAGCCATAAACTGATTTTATTGTTTTTGAAAAATGGAATGCTTCACTTACAGAAATTTAGGTGATGTTTGGCAAACACCACATTCATTACAAACGAAACAAAAAATAAACCAAACCAAGTTGACATAGTATTTGGCTACAATACAGCAGCAGTCTTGTTTTTTTATAATCACAAATTCAAGGTGACCCTGGTTAATAAAATTCATGACCACTGTCATCTGGCATTAAAAAAAAATACATCTATGTACAGTGCTTTCAGTAGCGGCGGCTAAAACGGGGCTCACTCAGCCTGCTTGTCCTCTCCTGGCCCGCAAACACACCTTGGACCCCAGGACTCTGCACCATCTGGCTCTGGTTTCCAGCTTGGGTGAAGCTCCCCCGTCTGAAAACAAGGCCAGACAAATTGAATATTGCCCAGAGAAGTCACTGTTACCGTGACTCTGAGAAAAGAGGTTTGCTTGGTTTGGTGGGGCTTTTTCCCCCTCTATCAATACATAGTTAACAAAAGTTGAACGTGTTTTTTCATAATTGACATAAGTTCTTTTATAAAGATCAATGAATTATTATAAAAACATTATAAGCACTCTGACAGAGCTTCTTACCCCGACATCCCTCCTCGATTCATCCCGTGGCCTGGTCCTGACTGACCAGGCAGGCTTCTATCACCACCTAATTAAAAAAAAGAAAAAAAAAGAAAAAATACAGGCTTTTGTGTTTTCCTAATAAAAACGTCACCTTTTCCCCAGAATTTTATTTGCTTTCTCAGTGATTTAACTACCACTAGAAGTTCAGCAGCAGTAATTCACAGAAAAAACCACGATCACACTGGTAAGCAGCAAGTGTACCTTGCCATCTCTCATGATCCCGTCCCATCATTCCTCCATCCACATTTCCCTGCCATGTACGATCTTGATGCCCCTCTAACTTTCGACCATGATCTCCCCAGTCACGTCCATCTCTTAAAAAAATAAAAGAACAACTTCTAGGTATGTCCCCTATCCATTTAGCAGCATAGGGTAAAGCCAAACCCCATACAGAAGTGTGTTAAATGGTTAATGAAGCTGTAGCTATAGCCACCCAATCATTGCAACAAGAACTGGTCAAAGAGAGACAATGAGAAACTTGCTGAACAGCATCATTCACACAACAGAACTCGTCTTTTTCTGACCTACAGAGACATCACTGGTACTGCAATGGACTGAAAGACATGGAACAATTCATTGGCTGCCATTCCTGTCCGGGTATGAACTGAACATTATGCATCTGGAACATGCCCAGCTTGACTAGCCCAGTTTAAAGGGAAACTGCTGTGATTCCACATGGTCAGCTCTCCACCCCCATCACTGCAGAGACTCTCACTCAGTGTCCTTAAAGCCTCACCACTAGCCATAAGTGAGACTTCTGAAGGCCTCACTGGAGCATCTCTCGTCTTGTAGGAATGGAAGTTATTTACAAGAGAACCACAGTTATGAGCTGAGTGCTACAATGCTCCCTTCTCCTGATGCCTGTGAATTTCTTGCTCCACCAGATGCTCGGAGGAACTGCCTGGAGGGAGGATTCACCCTTGTCAAACTGCTTCTGCTGTGACCCTTCAGAGGTCCACTGAGCACCGGAATTTTAACCCACAATCACTTCCCTTCTTGCACAGGCACTAACCGGGTTTGTGGGGGGATCCCTCTCCCTTCACTCATCCTTCTGTCCGAGCCGTAGCCACCCCAGCTATCCCGGGAGTGACGATCAGGCCCCCCGTGGCGCTCGTCTGGGTAGTGCTGAAAGGCAAATGGGACTTGGTTATGAAGAATCAACACAGGTTTTATCTTCTGACTGCAAAAATTCAGCTTCTTGAACGTTGCTTTTCTATCAGCTGTCAGAAAACAAAAGGGTAGCCAACTCATTTTTCACTGGTTCCACTGTTGCTACTGTGCAGGGTTCACTCTAGGCATTTAGTTTGTTTCACAGCTCACTGGTGGGGGAAAGTCTTTTCTGTTTGTTAAGGTTTTTTAAGGCTTACATTCTGGCTCCAGATTTTTAATTTTTACTTCAATGATCTGCCTACTTCCCACCTCTCTTCAGAAATGAAAGGCTCTGAATACCTTTGTGATATTGGTTTTCACACTTGTCCTTTATCTGTCCAAGTCATCTGCTTTGTTGCATTATGACACCACTTATTTTCTACAAACCACTGAGGTAAACCTGACAGAAGGGATCCTTTGCCAGCTAAGAAACTACATCAACTATCTCTTAACACCTAAGATGGTTAACCAGAAAACTTTTGTTGCAACATACCAGCCTTAAAGGATGCTGTACCGTAGCTCCCATCGCTCGGAGGTTTCCCCCTGCCCGTATCTGTGGCTACCACCCTAGCAAGCAGATAACATAGTAACTTACTTTAGGCACATCAGCCTACAGAATGAGTTGCTGCTTGAACATCTGCTCAGTTTAAACCCAGTGGGGACTGTGTTTAAGAACTAGGCTGTATGAGCACTGTGTTCTTTCTGCTTTGGGGTCAGCTTGTTTGGCTTTCTCACTGCAGTGAGACCTGGATATTTGGTTCTAACGCACCTGCCCATCTCGGTCTGGTATTCCTCTTGCACAGTCCCTTCTGCAACAAAGAGAGAGAAGTTTCAGTTGGATCAACAGGGTAATCATAATTCCAATGTCTGTGTGGAATAGTGCATGAAAATTTATCTTTATTAGGCTGTAAATCTGGATGGCAACGTTTCTTCAGTGTCAAGATACTCAAAGGAGTTCCTGTTTCACAGCATAAAAAGAGATCAAAGTAGCATCTATCACTGTAACATGGGTAAGTAAAGCATCACTGAGGCATGGTCAGGTACTCAGTGATACCAGTGGAGAATACTGAGTGGTATCAGAAAAGGGTTAAAAGCAAAAACAAAGCAGTTTGGTTTTTGCCAAAGATCTTTGGAGAGCAAAACAGAAGGCTCAATGACACTATGCAGAAAACATGTTTCCATTCTGTGCAGCTAAAAATCTGTGTTAGCCAGGCTGCAAAGACGAAAATATGGGAAGTTTTAAAGCAAAAGGAAGTGGCTAAGTCTTAGGCTAATAAACAAGGATTCACAAACCAGACTTCCATACATCTCGAGAGAAGCTGTAGTATCTCCATCAGCATCATGGCAGACTGCATTAGGACTTGGCTTACAATCTTTATGCAGCCTCTGTCTGGTATGTCCATAACCCATGGAAACAAAGGATTGCAAGCACATATGAAATTAGACATGAGAAATGCACAAGGGCCATTTGCTTCACTCCTCTGACACCCTTCAAGCCACAAAAAGACACCAAATTTCCATCAAGGTATATAGGAAGAAAAGACACTGCCTTGCCAACCTGTCCAAACAGTGATCTTGGTACCGTCCCCGCTCCCGGTGGTCGAAGTCGTGGAACCGGTCCTGGCGGCTGAACTCGGAGTGGTACCTGTCCTCCATGGCCATGCGCTTCGCCTCGGGCCAGTACGGGTCATCCCGCCTGCAAACGTGGTCACTGGCAGCAGGGATGCCAAAACAACCTTCCCCTTCCTCCTGCTCTCCTGAGATCAAACCTCAGCCAGCCCCATTATCCACACTACCACTTTTTATTTATAATTAAAAACATATATGCATCAAGGAATTGTGTTTTGGTTTCAGAGAAAAGCAGGTGCACTGACACTATACATAAAGCTTAACTTCAGCATGTGCTGATGTGAGAGGAGAGTATCTGTTCCCATCAGCAATCCTGCTTTAGTTGTTACAGTTACTACTCTTGGAGAAATAAAAATAAACCTCCCATAAGAGAACAGTGCTTAGAAGTGTACGAGCATAACATTTCTCTTCAAGATTGCCATTAAAGTGTTGAAAGCCAACACATAAATAGTCTTCCAGCTGTGAGCTTCCATGACTGCCTTATCAGGAGCACTCTGAAGAGGTGGAATGCCACTGCCATTGTCCTTACCTGCCATCAGGATCGTAGGGCCTCCTCATGGCAGAGCGCCGCTCCTGCTCGTAGCGCAGCTGCTCGTGCTGGCGCCGCAGCTCCTCCCTCTCCCTCTGGATTCGCTCCTGCTCTCGCCTCCTCTCCTGCTCTATGTGCATTCTTTCTCTCTCCAGCCTCTCTCTCTCCAAGCGCTCTCGATCAAGACGCTGCCTTTGAAATTCCAGCCGTTCTCGCTCTCTCTGGAGCCTTTGTCTTTCATCGCGCTCGTGAATTGCTTGGAGACGCTGCTCCCGATCTCGCCTCTCTCTCTCTCTAATTTAAAAGAGATACTTCGTTTTCAATGGAGGATCTTAAGACTAAGCTCTACTGCCTCTGTGTTATGGGTGGGGTTTCTTGTTTGCTTTTGCCGTTTGTTTTTAAAGTTTCTGTGTTCTTCCCACCTACTTAAATATGAATTATCTCTTCCCAATTAACTAAGAGCAGTTTAGCTTAGGGGAAAATACAAAAGCCCATGCAGATGAAAAATGCAAAGGTGAGCATTCTGCCTAAGGAACACAGTATCTACTCTAAGTCAGGTCTGAAAAAGCTTTAATAGAGCACAGCATGTCCTAAGACAGAAGTCTGATATACAAAAAGTATTTACAAGCTTCCAGGGTAAAAATCAAGTATGGAAATTCCAGTCTGATCAAGTGGAACACAAAACCTGAAAGCACCCCCAAAAGTCTCCTGAAACACACAGGCTCAGAGAACACCCATTCCAGTAGCAAAACCCTCCATCATTTGGTGCTATGTCTGTTTCTCCAAGAGTTTAATAACAAATCAGAGATGCCACTGCTGGAGGGTCAGCACGACACTACTCTGCAGCCTGTTCAAAACACCAAACACACGGGGGGAGGTGAAAAGAAACCCCATTGAGAGTTGGGAGCAGAGCTGGGAGGACTCACCGGCGCCTCTCGGTCTCCCTGATCTCTCGCTCCCTCTGTCTCTGCCGCTCGCGCTCTCGCTGCTCTTTGATTTTATCAAACGATAGAATATCTTGCTTCTCTTTGCTCTCAGATTTGCGATCCTGGCTTTTTGTACTCTGAGTTGAATCAGAACAGTATGTGAGCTGAACACAGTGCATTTTTAGCTCAGATTCCTTGGCAAATGGCTACCTCATGTCAAACTGAACAGAACAGACTATCACACCTACCCAGAGGCAAACAATATTGAAAGTCCAGGGGAAAAGTAGGCGAGGAAAAAGTATCCCATGTTTGGCTAAAACTTCTCAAGAGTTTAAATACATGTAAATACTAAGGGCACATGACCTGACTTGCACTGATGGCAAACAATACACAACTTCTATGGTCACCAGTAACCACATTCCAAGCTTGGGAAAAGACACCCTAACACCATTTTCGTATTACAACTCTACTTCTTCAACTAGGACAGCAGTGAAAAACTATAAAGAAGGTGAAACAGAAGCATTTACCCTTTGCCACATCATTAACACCCCAGTGCTTTCCAAAAAATGGTAAAAGGGTAACTGTACCAATATGCAAGGCAAAAACCCTTCGACTGTAAGCATAAAAAGCTATTTGACACCTATTTTTACACAAAAGCTTCTCTGGAAGTTGGACTCACCCTCTCTTTTGATGCAGAGGTTTTCACACTAATAACTGGCTCTCCTTTAGCTTTATCCATTACCACTGTCCTTTCAGTTCCTCGACTCGCTAGGAAACAAAATACATCCAAAAATAAATAATACACAAGGTATTCAACAATTCTTGCAAGATTTAAAACTGTGAAGATACCAAACAGTAGACAGTTATTTTATTGAGGTGTTCAGTAACTTATAGAACTTACTTATGATTTAAACAGCTTACCAAGATTTGGCCAAGTTGAGGATGGGGGCAGTAAAGCTACCACAAAATTACAGTAGTATTTTCTGGCAGGGATGACAAAGAAAGCAAATTTAATGTAATTCTCCTGTCCGCAAAATACATCCCTTTGCCACAGTTTAAAAAAATAAAAAAGCACACAGAATGACACACTGTGTTAAGTCTAGTGATAGTTCCATAAAACTCACAGTTTACTATTCTGAGCAGTTAAAACCCAGTAATTATGAAAACTTTGCTGTAAGTTACAGCATTTTTAGTCATAAAGTTTTCAAGGTTCTTTTCTGATGTTGCTTTTTGTAGACCAGGAAAACCTCAGTCTAAGTAAGCTTCATGGTCTTTTTCCTGAATTAACAATCACATCTAATAAGAACACTGAGGTTGCAGAAGCTGAAGTCAAGTCTGAATATTTACACTTGTTCTTCCATTTCCCACCAAGCTGAAAAAGGAAATCTTTTTGGGTGCAAAGTAAAAGTTTTGTCACAGCCACCATATTCTCCATATCGATTTCTTAATTTTTTTTTAAACAAGTATCTTTGAGAACATTTCTAAAAGCCAGCCAGCATTACCCGATTTGCTTGCCCTAGATCTATCAGAAGATCCACCCTTTGGCTCCTCTTTCTCTTTTCCTTCTTTTTCATCTTTTTCTGATTTCTTAGCATCATCTTTTCTGTCGCTCTTCTCCTCCTTCTTAATGCCAACAGACCTATAAAAAGTAGTAAAGAAAAATGTCTCTTTCAAGAGCAACAAACCACTTGAAACACAAATATTTGAAGTATTCTCGCTAACCACACAGTCTATCAAGGAGACAGACTAAAGCCTAGAAATATTTGTCAGTTAAAAGAGGAGACCAAGACAGAGCTGGATGAGAGAACAAATGACTGATAAACAAATTGATTAGTATCTCCTGATAGAACCAATTTTGATACAACCCTAGAGCTTTGGATTTCTGACCAATAAAGATGGTCTTGCTGGAGAACATCAAGTTTTCAAGTATTACTCCTATTTCAGATGCAATATGAAAATCAAGATTTATCACATTACTGCTCAACTTGGTCACGTGGCTGTACTTCAAACGAGTGGGCTTTAAATGTAAAAAACACAAAATAACTTTACTTTTCAGATTTGGACTCTGCAGAATGGTGCCTGTCTTTTTCCTTCCTTGTTTCACCTTCCTTTTTGTCTGAAGGCTTTTTCCCAGCTGGTTCATTTTTCGCCTAGAAATTCAGCCAGACATAATGGTATAGTAAGCGCCAGGCACTAAACTTGCATTCTTTTCTTTTCATTGCACTGCCAGCAAATAACTAGCCCTCACCTTTTCCACAGAGATCATTTTGCCATGCAGCTCTGTTCTGTGCAGATGATTAATACACTTGGTGGCTTCCTCAGAGGTTGACATTGTCACGAAGCCGTAGCAGCGCGCGCCAGGACTCCGAGCGTTCGTCACTACTTTTGCACCCACCACCTTGGTGGAAAAAAGAAAATATATATAAAAAAATCTGTTTGCAGATCTGCCACTAAAATTCTAACTTAATCACCATTTCATAGAAGCATAGAATGGTTCAGGGTTGAAGGGACCTTTAACGGCCATCTAGTCCAATGCCCTGACACGGGCAGGGACATCTTCAACTAGTGAAGGTTGCTCAGAGCCCCACCCAAACTGGCCCTGAATGTTTCCAGGGATGTGGCATCTACCACCACTCTGGGCAACCTGTGCCAGTGTTTCACCACCTTCACTGTAAAATTGTCTTCCTTATACCTAGTCTGAAGTTATGTCTTAGTTTAAAACCATTCCCCCTTGTCCTGCTAGGACCTGTCCCTCATCCTTCAGCACCTCTGTCTGCCAGGTCCACACCATATGGCACCTGATCCACCTTTAGCAGGCAGGAAACATGCTCAGCACTCAACATTCCAGCAGCATTCCCAGAGGAACACACCACTAGGCTAGTCTGACAGACAGCAAAAGAAAGGGCATTGTTTTAACTTGGCCTCTGGATTGTTGGGCCAGCCTGGAAGTGCCTCACTACAGACTCCCATGCAGAGTATGACATGAGCAATGGTTACATCTGGGTCAACAGGAAAAAGACACAGCTGAAAAGGTTCAAATTAAGGATTATGTTCACAAAAAGGTATGAAATAATGAAGTATGCTACTTTCAGATACAGTTTCAGAAGAACACAGGGAAGTTAAGTACTTAGACTACCCAGTTATTCATTAGGGAAAAGAGGAGCTAAATTTAAGGGTCAGGCTTTTAGACTGATAAAATGGTTTGTTAATTGACATGTCCACTACATACCTTTCCATACTTGCTGAAAAGATTCTTCAAATCTGTAGCTCTAGTAGAGGATGAAAGTCCACTAACCCACAAATTCCTGCCAGAACCACTACCCACACGGCCTAAGGTACAAAAGAGCCAAGCATAAAAGACCATGTGGCAGAGAAATGCAACAGTGCAAAAGTCAGAGTCCCACAAAACCCACTTCTTCATAAAACTCTTCAAACACAATTACACTTCCACCTCTTCCATTCATTCTTATAATCAATACACTGTAGTCTGCTAATCAATACACTGTAGTCTGCAAAAATGAACCTCTGAACTCCACACCTAACGTGCATTTGAACAGTCTTAATGCATTTTTAGCTACGTATTTTCTTCCTGTACTTCAATCACTTTTAGGAGACTTGCAAAGCATTAAATATTAACCCACAAAAGAACCCAAAGCTCTGTTGGTTTAGTAAGGTTACAGAAGTTACATGAAATGAAATTTTTAAGCTCCACTTTGAAGGCCTGTGTGACAAGTGCATTGAGGGTTCACTGAATTAACAGTCCTCACCAGAACTGCCACACAGAGTAGAAACCCAGACAGTCAGGCATCTGTTAGGGTTTTTCAGACAAATCCTGGTCTTCCTGGTACCCAATGCCATTCACAAAGCAAGTGGCACCCCAGTATAACTATCATAATGAAGACAGGAACATGCTTAAAGAATTAACAAGGCACAAAAAGAAGTGGAAGAAAGGCAAGTCAAAAAGTGAGTAGCACTATCATTCCATTTGCTCCTTTGAATGGTGACTACTTAAAATTAACACAAGAGTAAGTCAGATTTGACCCCATAACATTTTTATTCCATGTCCTTTGTACATTAAAAAACCAACCAACCAAAGCAAAACACAAATAGCCCACATACATACCTTTCTCATCTTTTGAGGTTATCTTTGTATCTCTGTCCTCCTCAACAGGGCTAAAGATAAAACACCACATTATTCAACCAATTGAAAGCAAAAAGAACGTTAATTCTAGATAGTACACTAAAATTGGATACCTACCAGTAAATTAGTTGCAAACTAAACAATATATGCAAATTTATAGAAGAGTGACAGGAAATAGGGATTTGTACCCCTAAACGGACAATTCTGTTTTGCATACGACAGAAATAAGAGTAATTTGGGAAAACAACCTTTGAAGGTTGAGGAAGGAAAGAAATCAAACCCACTGCGTTTACAAAAAACAACTTAAAAGGATCTGCACATGGAGAAATAAAACACACTCTTTAGGAAGAGGCTACAATTTCAGCAGTCTCGGTGGCCAATTGAAGCAAACAGCTTATTCGCATCACTTAAGGACCAACGATAAAAGATAGCATCTGGTCTAGAACGGAGAAAAAACAAACCTCTTTTTCTGATCACCGCCCTCACTGGCTGAGGACTCTTTAGTGGCAGGGGGTTCCTCAGAATTAGCTTTGTCTTCTGCTCTCTTGCCATCTTCTTTGCTATCCTTGCCTTCGGGGCCTGCGCCCTTGGCCGCCGGGTCCCCACTAGAGCCTTCCAGGCCTTGGCAGCGTTTGCTACTCTGATCGCTTAGGCTCTCTACTCCTACACATTGCGAGGCCGGCTTCTCTTCCTCTAGTGTCTGTTCACAAGTCTCCCCTTTCGCTACCACTAAACGCTTTGCTTCCTTCCTTGCCATAGCTTGGGCCGCTTTGCTGTCCAAATCTAAAGCCTCTTCCTCCGCCTGAGCGGCAGCCAGAGCGTCCTCTTCCTCCGCCAGCCTCTTGCCTGGCCCCACGTTACTGGCTTCCTGCGCTTCCTGTGGCCGCTCCGCTTCGGCAGTTTCTTCGTTAAGACCTTCAGATTTACAAGTTTCCCCCAAAATGTCGAGTATTTTCTCATTTTCTACGGATTTAACAGGAATAGAATGGCACAAGATTTAATCACCAGGGAAATACAGCAATCACAAACGTGGAACTGGCATGGCTGCCACACTAACACCAAGAGAACTTCTAAGCTACACAGAGATTGGAAAACCCTAGTGTACACAGTGTTCTTACAAGTCCTACCCTAACTGCTCTCTCAACAGCTACCACATCAGCCCTCACACGATAACAGGGAAGAAAAATGCCCCCAACAGACTTAACACAAAACTTCTGGCTCATCCTCGATATTCTTCAGCAACTCGTTCAGCTCTGTGTCTTCTCTAGTTAGCTTCCACAGTCCGAGAGGCTGAACTGAACGTGTCAAGGCACTGAGAGTTCAATTTCCAAATGATTTCTGTGACATTCTTTTAGCAGACAGTCCAACATGAGAACTGGGCATCTTCTGACGGTGCACGAGTGTGTTTGCAGTCCAGAAAGTGCTGAGGATCTGTAGTAAATTCCCATGATGACAGTGTATTCCTTCTTCTGAAGTCCCATCAATTCCTTCATTTCTGTTCTGTACCAGAGCTTTGCACTCCCTGCACTCCTGTATTTATAGTCACAGAACTACTGTACAGTGTGATATCACAAGATCTGTTTTCAGAACCTTTGCATCTTTAAGGCTCATTCCTTAACTCCTCTCTGGAAGTAACAGTTCTCTGGAACCATTTTTTCACATTAAGCATGTTTTCAAAAGGTGGTTATTCACAGATCTGGTGATATGACTGGGTTTCCAATCTCTATGACCCTGCATTGACCTGGATTGTCCACCATAATAATGAACACTACAGTAATGCATTTAAAGAAAAACCAAATAGGGACGCAAAAAGCCTCAACGAAGAATGAAACTGTTTAAATGCTCAGGACTCTTTTTTTTCATTAAAAAAGTACAAAAAGAAAAAAATCCCAACCAAACAAAAAAACCCCAAACAGTACCTGGCTCCAAAGGTAACTCTTCAAGTTCCTGCAGTGAAAAAGATTTTAAAAAGGAGGAGTATCACTATTTCATAAGAAGTTGTTTTTCTAAATGACACCTCTCAACCACCCAATATACAACAGACTTTAGGGGAAGTGCTACCATAATTTAGCCCATTTCAGCTTTGAAAACATTGAAATGAATTTCTCAGAAGAAAATTTAACATGAGTTTTTAACATCCTCAAAGCTTTCTGTACAAACTCTAAGGTTTCTCACACACTTGTTGAACACATAGTGCACATTCACAGGGGTAAATAAATCAACAAATGTAAGCAGCACAGAGTAAGGCTTATCTTCATGTAACCCTGCTCTACAAGAGACTTTGTGAAGTCTCCTTTCTGCAAACAGGATCAACAGCTTCACCTGGAGCTTCACCTTAACCTACCAGTGTCCTGAATCTACCACGAGTGACCTGGAAACAAGGTCAGTATTTCAGGTTCAGCTCTTGTCAGTGAAATACAAATATAATAAATATAATATGAGGCATTGGGTTGGTGTATACATCAAAGGAATCCAATCTATCACCAGAATCAGTATGGTACACACATCACATATACATATATACATTCTGGTACATACACAGATCTTTATGTAAGTAAATTAAAAAGCCATTAGTTGCTATTATTTGCAGAGTAAGGTGCACCCACTGTGTACTACCTGTACATACACTCTTTCAACATACACTTTTATATGGTATATCTTATGTTTTTTTGTTTGTAAAGAAAAACTGGCTACCATTTACCTTTATTACGGTTAAATCTGATGAAGCAGCATCTAAACTGTTCCCCACATCTTCAAACTCTACCTTTAAAAGAAAATAAATGGAAGACATTTTGTTATCTATAAAAGAATATTGTAAGTGAAACCTGTATGAGAAACTGAAAATCCTATTTTCACTGAGAACTGGTGTTAAGCAAATATATCTAGCACCCAAACCAACCAATACAGGTGAAAACTGAGCAGTGGCCCCCATGGCTCTTCCAAATCTCCACTGACTGGATAAGCTTTCTCATTGCTTCTTAACTCTGGTGGTCAGCTCACAGAAATCTTTTAAGTACAGGGATTCCAACAGAAAACTTTCTCTGATTTGCTTCTGTGTTATTTACAGCAACAACACAAGAGCCAAAACCCTTGTGGGACTCAGTAACTGTTCCCTTGACTGATAAAAGCAGACCACAGGACCTGACCTGGCCTCAAGCAATTTAGTCACTTGGAAAAGCCCATTTTCCAGGTGTTTCTATTTGACTTGTGTAGGACATGGATAAGCTTGGGAATAAGGGTCAAGCTTATTTCTGCAACTGTCAGATTAGGACAGGGGAACCACACAGTAGAATCTTGTAGTCCAGACTTATGACACAATGTGCATGCACAGCACACACTCCCCTCTCCCAGATGGGACAGAAAGAACCTTCTTCAAATGCTTTGTTGTACATTTCAGGAGATACACACTTGCTTTGGGGGGAAAGGATTATCTTCTAGCACAGAGGGACTGTGTCATATAAACAGTGCAACAGCCACACAACATAAAAAGCCAACATAAAAACACTTTCAATAATTGAGTAACTGCAAGACTCAATCCTAACAGGAAAATAACAAACAGTTCCCTGAATGCTGCTGTTCAGTTGAAAAGAAGAAAATAAGCTACAGTGTTTGTATGCCTCACATGTTGTCTAAAATAAAAATGTAAAAATGGGAATGTAAACATAAGGTGAAGCAGAATTCAAAGCATGATTAAAAACAATTGCTTTCTGGACTGCTATTATTTCATACAGTCATGTGAGTACAAACAACATCTAAGTATTTTAAAATTAAGAACTGTAATTCCACAAATATGTAAATGAAAAATCAATGGCTATAAGAACAAGCAGAGTCCCAAATTATTCTGAGTACTCTTTAGCTACCATTTTTCTATTTAATTCAGAAATAAATAAACTAAAAAAAAAAAATAAAATCTGATTCACACACATAAGAGATGCATACCATCACTATTGGTATTTCTCTTGATTCTTCTTTAATTTCTGAAAACTGTGGGCATGCCTCCAAGTTACCTACAGCAAACTCTGTAGGCTGATCTGGAAGGTCTTTCACTTCTGCATCAGCATTTTCTTTACTATCAGACAGCGAGTCAAGAATATTATGAGCACTGTAATCCTCTCCGCAATCTACCACATTGCCATTATCTATTTCAGCTTCATCTAACACACTAATATCCATCATGTCAATATCCTGCAAGTTATCCAAACTTGCTTCAATATCGTCCTGTAAAAAGAAGAAAAGTACATGTAATAGTCATTGCAACTTGAAGGCAATGCTGTCGTTAATGCTGCACTTCAAACCCAGCCTCACATACCTGTCCATCTCCAGAGTCCTCTTCCAGGCCATTGTCTTCTACTCCCTCTTCCTCTGGTCTACGTCCTAACAACATTGATGAGCATTAGAATGAAAAGTTTGCATCCCTCAAGTTTTACTTTTCCATCAGAGCTTCTGTTCCATTCAGTTCTCTGCTTTAGCCTTGTTTTCCACACCTGAGTGGTGGGGTGCCATCCCAGCTCAGGAGCACACAGCCATGCCTCAGCCCCACATCTGGCAGGAGCCAGGCCCACTCTGCCCTCCCCTGGACTTGGCTCAGCTGTGATTGCAGCAATTTATTAGCTCAACCTTTCATTTCTTTACAGACATTTACTAGGAGAAAAAAAAAAGCAACCTAACCAAACCACAACACAAACCAATGCCAAACCCCCCCTCCCTGTGTTACTGCAGTGCTCTGTGCCACACCACAAATGACATTACTGAAAACCTTGTGCCCTGCACCAAATGGCATCTCCTTAAACTCAGAGCTAAGCAGTTGTTTCCTTTTTTAATAGATTTTATTTTCCTCAAAAACTACAAGCACTCTACAGTTAAAAATTGAAAAGGGCTTCAGAGCCAAGAGAACACTTTATCTATTTCCATACCAACACTAAAGTGCTGTAATATATGTTAGGTTTTTCCCTGATTACCAAAAATCTCTGCTTTTACCCAGAGCTGTGGCATTTGCTCTCTGTCTGGTCAAGAATTCACATTTCAGTTTGCAAGCAATTGCAGTATCACTCCAAACTGAATGTAACAACAAAAAAACCAGATCAAATTAATTGGCAAAACATTTGAGTCTCACCTCACAAATTTACATTTTGTGTAAATCAAAATTAATCTAAGCTAGTTATTCTGCTCAGCTCTAATCAAAAAGTTTTAACACTACTTGATTACAAAATAAGATCAAACTGTGCCAATAAACTAATTTTAGAAAAACATTATTTTTTTTAAAATAAGGATTATGCAAAATCATCTCACCATTGGAAAAATCAAGCATGAAGCACTGAAAACCCATCACATCCTTCATATAGACCTCATTAAATTACATGAAATTCTGTGAAAAAATGACTGCTAAGTTTAACACTGGATCACCTATTCCTAGAAACCTGAGCACAAACGTGGAAAAGAGTACCAGTAACATGGTATTAAAGGTGAGAAGGAGGGAACAGAACAGTCAGCTGTGCTTAATTTCTTCCAGAGAACCATTTTTACCCAAATCTGACTCAGGCAAGTAACATTAGCTATAGCTTTGGGACTGTAAACATTCAGCAGCAGTGCCAAAATAGAATCAAGCAAAACTAAAACAGAGAGAAGATTAGCAAGGTTCCAATTCCTGTGTACAGTTTCTGGAAGACCCAAGGGAGATGGGGTGGAAATTCTCTTTAACTGCCTTGTACCTTTGCTGGTTCTTTTTGGCGTTTTCTTCATGATAGTTTCTGAAACCACTGGAATTTCATCAGGATTCCCTCCTTCCTCCTCAATAGCCTGGCAAGAGAAAGAGATAAAGGTACATATGAAGACAGGCATAAAAAGAAATTCATTTTTGCATTTCTGTTGAGTTCAGGAGTTGGACGCCAGAGGCTGAAAAAACCCGAAACAAGCACCTGGTGCTTTGAACTATACATCAACAACTTGGCTAAGCAAATGAAAGAACCACCAAACCAAAGCAACAAACACGCAGGAAACGCGGTGTAAAGTTTCTGGAGTGCAGTCAAATTACCCAAAAGATCAATCCTACAGCACTCGCCACTGTGCACGGATCGAGAGGGGTTCAGTGAGGTTACGGGCATAGCAAACATTCTGATGAGGACACAGCACGCAGGCTGCCGAGTGGAAAACCACAACAACAGCAGCGCGCAGCAAAGAGCCTGACAGAGCACAGGGGCACAAACCCAGGAGCTGAAAACACAGGCCGGGTCACACCGCGGCCTGCCCACGGCGAGGGGCACCGGGACGGGCCCGTCCGTGGCTGTGGAACCCCCCGGCCCGCACAAACCCCCCTCAGCCACCGCCGGGCCTGCCCCGCCGCGGTTTCTCCGCCATTTTCGGCGGCAGGGCCCGGCTCCGGCCGGCCCTCACACACCGCCCCGCCGCTCTCACCCTCCTCAGCCGCTCCATGAGGACGCTCTTGTTGCCCACGCTGTCCATGTTGCGGCGCTTGAGCTCTGCCCGCAGGTCGATGACCCGCAGCTCGCTCAGCGGCCGCCGCCGCGCTTCGTGCTCGGGGCCGAAGGGCGCGGGCTCCCCGTGCGCGGCCGCGGGCTGACTCTCCGCCATGGGCCGGCGCTTCGAGCTGGCGCAGGGGGGGACG
>WBMV01007830.1:416122-440072 GCA_013396655.1 Campylorhamphus procurvoides
GGGGCCAGTCCGAGCGCTGAGGGGAACTGGGACCGATGAGCGCTGAGGGGGAAGTGGGGCCCTCCAAGCCCTGAGGGAAGAACGGGGTCCGTCCGAGTCCTGAGGGGAGAGCAGGGTCTGCCGGGCACTGAGGGGAATTGGGACCGATGAGCGCTGAGGGGAGAGCGGGGCCCTTCAAGCCCTGNAGAGGGGCCCTTCAAGCCCTGAGAGGAGAACAGGGTCTGCCGGGCACTGAGGGGGGAACGGATCCTGTCAGGCGCTGAGGGGAGAACAGGGCCTGGCGGGTCCTGAAGGGAGAGAAGGGCCCTCCAAGCTCTGAGGGGGAACGGGGCTTTCCAAACCCAGAGAAGGAACGGGGCTCTTCAGGCCCTGAAGGGGAACGGGTTCTGCCGAGCGGGGAGCGGGGCCTTCCAAACCCTGAGGGGGAGCGGGGCCCGCGGCCTCGCCCGAGAACCCCCGTTTTGGGAGGTTTGTTCTGTCACCGGCGCGTCCCCTCCCTCGCACGGCCACAGGGCCCTCGCCTTCCTTCGTGACGCCGCTTTATTTCGCCTGGGCCCGCCCGCCCCCCCGGCCGGTGCTCTGGAGCGCTGCTCGCATTCCTCCCGCTGGGAACCCGAGATGGCCTTCCCGGCGTTGGCGGGTCCTTCCCCGATTTGCTGCCCCGTTCCTCGAGCATGCACCTCTTTTCCCTTAGCCTTTCCCTGTGCTTCCTCTCTACGCGTGTCACAGAGCGGGGGAAGTAGGACAGGATCGCAGCAGGTCATCGGGCCCAGCCTCCCTGCTCCTGTAGGGCCATCCCAGGGCACACGGCACAGCGTTGTGTCCAGGCAGTTCTGGAATATTTCCAGTGAGGGAAACTCCACACCCTCTCCGGGCAGGTTGTTCAAGTGCTTGGTCACTTCACAGGAAAGAATTTTTTCCTTATACTCAGGTGGAACTTTCCATGCATCAGTTTCCTCTTGCCTCTTTGTCCTGTTGCTTGGCACCACCACACTTCACCTGACTCCATCTCCTCTGCCTCTCTGGAATATATTTTCACAGACTTGCATAGTCAGTCCTGACCCTTTTATGGGTTCTAACAGACCTATACATTGAGGAAAAAATGACTGTCAGATGTGCCTGAATTCCTGTGGTTTAGCCCCAGTAGGCAGCTGAGCATCATATGGCCATTCCCTCATCCCTTACTCCTTGTAGCATGAGGGCTGCAAGTGGAAGGGTGAAAGGGGAGTAAGCTTCCAGATTGTGATAAAGACAGTTTAATAATTTTTAAAAAGGCAAGGGCAAAAAAAAAAGGGACACAGTTGAAGAAAATTAATAAGGCACTCAAGAAAAACAAGTGATGTCCAAGAGAATAATTGCTTGTTGTCAAGTGATTGATGTTGAGCTTGTCCCCAAGTAATGGAAGCCCCATCAGCTTCTACCATCACTGGTTTTTCTACTGAACAGAGCATTGTATGGTCTGGAATATCCCATTGGGCAGTTGGGGTCAGTTCCTTGGTCTCAGTTCGTTGTGCACCCCCAGCCCCTCACTGGTGGGGCAGTACAAGAAGCAGAAGAGGCCTTGACATTGTAAGCACTGCTCAGTAATAACTAAACCATTGCTGTTCTCAGCACAAATTCAAAACATAGCCCATGCCAGCTACTGTGAAGAGAATTAGCAATCCCATCCAAAGCCAGTAGAAATGCACACCAGCAAAGAACACAGGAGACATCATCCCGATCCTGCTGTCTCCAACAGGCTATTGAGGATGAAGGAGGAGACCCTGATGAAATTCCTGTGGCCTCAGAACTGACCAACAAGAGAATGCCAAAAAGAACTAGCAAAGGTATGGGGTCTGGACACTTACAGTTCCTTTGTTTGCATGTAGCTAGAATTTAGCATACAAAGGTGATGTCTTCTGTTTCGTTAGTTTAATTTTTTATAAAAAGTGCTTTTTACCTTATGGAAAACAGTAACACTCTGTTGCATTAGTGAGCAGTAACAAGTTTAAATGATAATATGACACCTGACTGTGCTTTTTGAGCACGTCTTGAAACCTGTAGATGAGATTGTGAACTGCAGGTGTTTCACTGGTGTGACCATGAGTGTAGGATTGTGTCAGGTGCAGAGGAAGCACCTGCAGCAGAAGGTGTCATGGAAAGCTCATTAGTGATTTAAGTATGATTTGGTTCAGAACTTTAAATATTGGGTGTGCTGTGTTACACGTGGCTTATTTGAATCACTCATAGCCAGGTCTTACAAAGATACATTCTGAAGAGAAGTGGACTATTATAGGGGGGCTAAAAATAGAGAAAGAGCAATTCTCTGAATAGCAATACAAGTTTGCGGTGGATGTGGTGTGTGTGTCCAGAAATCTTAAAAGTGAACGCTAATTCTAAATCAGTTTAAGGCAGGGGTTTTTTTGTAACAATCTTAGAGTGTTATTTTTAAATGGAACACCTTCTTGGACAGTGTTTGTTTAGGTATTGAAGTGTGGTGGGCTGAAACTGTAGCTGTGCTACTTGTAGTTCCTGCTTAAGCTGTTTGCTTGTATCGAGTGGCAAGTTATAGCCAGACAGACCCAGGCTTTGGAATCAGTGCCTTAATGATTTCTTGTTGAAACAAACTCAGTGTTGAATACATAACTCGCTGAAGATTAAACATGTTACGAAATGTAGTGCTACAGCTCACTGCAGTGATACTATTTTTAGGAAGAAAACCAGAAGAAGAAGGCGTTGAAGACAATGGTCTAGAAGAAAACTCCAGAGATGGGCAGGTAAGGGAAATCACGATTGCAATTAGTAAGAATAGGCATCGTTTAGGCCACAATAAATTCACATTTACCCTTTTTCTTTCTGTAGGAGGATATTGAAGCAAGCCTGGATACCCTGCAGGATATCGACATGATGGATATCAGTGTGCTGGATGAAGCTGAAATAGACAATGGCAGTGCCGTGGACTGTGGAGAGGATTATAGTCCTGATAACATCCTTGATTCTCTCTCTGATAATAAAGACAATGTCGAAGCAGAAATGAAAGAACTTCCAGATCAGCTCACAGAAAATGAGGTGAGTAGAGGTCATTGTATTTTTCAGAAGGTATTTAATAAGTATATGGGCACATGAACAAGTTATTTCAGTCCAATAGAATATAGGACATGAATGTGATCTGGATTCGATTTCACATGAACAGCTCCCATCTCCTACTCTTTAAGTGGTAAATGTTCCTGGACTTACTAGAGGCCTGAAATGTTCACAGTAGATGGGTCACTGCCTTCATTACCTTGAGTATCATCTTTCCTTAACATGAAAGGAGCCTGTAAATACTGTATTAGTTTCTGTGGTCCCTCTTCCTGTTTATATGTTCTGTGAGTTAGAGTGTGAATATGTACATACTCAACCATCTCATTACTTATATATATGGAGAGGCAGAGAAATACATTTTCAGCTCACAGGTAATTTGGAAATCTTTTGTGCAGAAATAACGCTGAGGTTTAAGGAAGTTATGTTGTTCTGTTTTCTCATAGAGAGTAATAAGAAGAAAAACTTTAAATGTTGCCCTGTTCTGATATTGCCAGGCTTTTGACTTGGTTTTGGGAGCAACTTGCAATGTCATTTGCAGATAGCAGAGTCTCCTGCTACCGAATGAACAGGGTAATCCATATGTTACCTTCACTCCCCAGATATTATCCTTCTTGGATCTTGGTGGGGTTTTTTTATTTTAGGCTGTTCACTCACAAAACAGAACATACTATCCTTCTTTGCCTTGTTATGGTTCTGGTTCTTAATTGTTTTAGACCTGCACATCTGTCTCAGCTTTTCATCATTTATCTTCTGCCACGGGTAATGGGAGATTTTTACAAACCCTTTATGTTTGATTGGCCTGTCAGTGCCTTGGAAGGCTGAGGCTTTGTGCCCAACCAGTCTGTCAGTGTCCTATCATGGGGACCCTTCAGTGGACAGTCTGGATCAGAGGGTGGTCTGGCCAACCTGTTCAGCATAAGAGACACCCCTGGGTCTCCAGTGGAGTGTGTGACTCACTGCTGGCAGCTGTTAGTGCCCTTGAAGGACTCACACTGAACAGTTTGTGGAATAGCACTATTAACACAATAAAAACTTGTCACAAGTTAAGGTTTGTGGATTGCTGGTGGCAGCATCTGGCTGCAACATACCAACAAGCTCTAATTCCTAATAAAAGCTGGCTTGAGTTAATTGTTCAGTGCACACAGAGTAGGGTTCTTACCCAGTAGTCAGCCCTCCAGGGGAGAAAACGGGTTCAGCCCTGTTACAACAGAGTAGCTTTTCCCCATTTTTAACTTGCTTTTACATTATTTCTGTGTTTAGGTGGAGCTTGAGTGACAACTCATACATCATCTTCAGTGGGTGGTGGTCGTACCTTGGAGAGGGGTGATGTCAGTATTCCACCTGAGGTCACCTTAGGGACAGAGGTGTTGCACTGACAGGCCAATGAAACACAGAGGGTTGCAGAAAATCTCCCCTTTCACGTGCCAGCTTGGAAAAGGATCATTCCAACAGCACCCAGTGAACCTGAGAGGCAGTTTTGTGGTGTTCTGTAAATTAAAGCTGTGGTGAGTCGTGCAACCAGCGAGCTTTGGCTGCGTCTTGGCATCAGCTCTTGACAAACCTAAGTCAGCCTCATTTAGAGCTTGTTTTTTTCATTTAGAAACTAAAAAAGTGGGGAAAATGAACAAACACATTTAGTAACCACAGAAATGTGAAATAAATTTCCTCTCTGAAAAAGTGTAACTTTGAAATAGACAATGTCGTGTTGAAATTAAAATTGCTCATTCTTGGTCAGAGTCTGAAGTAGCAATTGAGACCTGTCAAATACTTAAAAATATTTCTGGTTTTCTTGATAGGGAAAATTAAACACAGGTGTATTCCCTGTAAGCTGCTTTTGGTAAGAAATTTTATGATTTCTTTTCTACTCTTTTAGGAAGATTTTGATGACATTGAAAACAATTTAGAAGCCTCCTCTTCTGATTTAATTGAAATGAAGGTAAATTGAAAATGAAGCTGCATTTCAGACTGTCATAGTATCAGTAAAGCTGTATTATTAGTATTCAGAATCCAAGACATACATGGCCTTGCTCAGCATATGATCTGTGAGATGAGAATGCCCTGTGGTTTGTTCTTACTTTTCAGTCAGCTGTCAAGACTTCCTTCACTTTATGGCAAGAAAAAAGAGATCTTGTGCTGTTGATTTCTTCTTTTTCCTGCTGATTATATAAAATAGCAGCTGGGTTTGTTTTTTCTCTGTAGTTGGTGTGGTGGTACATAAAGATACTTTACTGGTCTCTTTAAAATTCAGCGTTAGTTGTGAGAATTCAGTTGTGGGTGATACTTTGATTTGGATATCATGTGCCAGAAAAATTACCAAGATAAAACACTCAGTTCCAGTGGATAATGAAAAGAAGAACTAAATGTGGTTGGTGAATTTGTGTAGTTTTCAATCTTGGGATTGAGCAGGGAGTTGCTCTTATTCTGTATTAGAAAATACAGTTTATAAAATCCTCATTCTGTGTTCTTTTTTCCCAAACAGAAAATGGAGAAGCTACACTTGGAGCCAGGTACTGTTAAAGAAAAGCATATTCCTGTCTTTTCAACTAATACTTTTTAAACCATTAACTATTAAAAAACCCAAGCAAACAAACATAATTTACATTATTTTAATGATGGACAATCCAGATCATGCAGGGTCATAGAGATTGGAAACCCAATCATATCCCCAGATCTGTGAAGTGATGCTTGACATCTTTGAAATATTTCCAGTGAAATGAAATGGTTTAAAAACCTGTTAAGCTACATAAATGGATTTAGAGAAGTTAATCACAGTTTAAAAGCTAAATATTCTACTTGTAAACAGATCTTGTGATATTGCACACACCTTAACTCTGTTACTAAGTAGAGGGCAGTGAAAGCAGGACAAAGATATTGTAGGGCACTAAAGTGTAAAGATTAGTTACTGGATACAGAAGAAAGAAGAGAGTTTCTTCATGGAAATTTCATACAGATACTTTTCACTTTCTGGACTGCAAACACACTCATGCACCATCAGAAGATGCCCAGTTCTCATGTTGGACTGTCTGCTAAAAGAATGTCACAGAAATTTAAAAACTGAACTCTCAGTGCCTTGACACGTTCAGTTCAGCCTCTCGGACTGTGGAAGCTAACTAGAGAAGACACAGAGCTGAACGAGTTGCTGAAGAATATCGAGGATGAGCCAGAAGTTTTGTGTTAAGTCTGTTGGGGGCATTTTTCTTCCCTGTTATCGTGTGAGGGCTGATGTGGTAGCTGTTGAGAGAGCAGTTAGGGTAGGACTTGTAAGAACACTGTGTACACTAGGGTTTTCCAATCTCTGTGTAGCTTAGAAGTTCTCTTGGTGTTAGTGTGGCAGCCATGCCAGTTCCACGTTTGTGATTGCTGTATTTCCCTGGTGATTAAATCTTGTGCCATTCTATTCCTGTTAAATCCGTAGAAAATGAGAAAATACTCGACATTTTGGGGGAAACTTGTAAATCTGAAGGTCTTAACGAAGAAACTGCCGAAGCGGAGCGGCCACAGGAAGCGCAGGAAGCCAGTAACGTGGGGCCAGGCAAGAGGCTGGCGGAGGAAGAGGACGCTCTGGCTGCCGCTCAGGCGGAGGAAGAGGCTTTAGATTTGGACAGCAAAGCGGCCCAAGCTATGGCAAGGAAGGAAGCAAAGCGTTTAGTGGTAGCGAAAGGGGAGACTTGTGAACAGACACTAGAGGAAGAGAAGCCGGCCTCGCAATGTGTAGGAGTAGAGAGCCTAAGCGATCAGAGTAGCAAACGCTGCCAAGGCCTGGAAGGCTCTAGTGGGGACCCGGCGGCCAAGGGCGCAGGCCCCGAAGGCAAGGATAGCAAAGAAGATGGCAAGAGAGCAGAAGACAAAGCTAATTCTGAGGAACCCCCTGCCACTAAAGAGTCCTCAGCCAGTGAGGGCGGTGATCAGAAAAAGAGGTTTGTTTTTTCTCCGTTCTAGACCAGATGCTATCTTTTATCGTTGGTCCTTAAGTGATGCGAATAAGCTGTTTGCTTCAATTGGCCACCGAGACTGCTGAAATTGTAGCCTCTTCCTAAAGAGTGTGTTTTATTTCTCCATGTGCAGATCCTTTTAAGTTGTTTTTTGTAAACGCAGTGGGTTTGATTTCTTTCCTTCCTCAACCTTCAAAGGTTGTTTTCCCAAATTACTCTTATTTGTAATCGTCTTCTTAATGTAAGTCTGTTTAAGAATCTGACTTCGTTATTTCTTGTCAGATTTCTTAAATCAAGTATACAAAGGTGTGTTTTCGTTTGCAACGTATTTTCTGGTAGGTATTTAATTTTAGCTTTTTTCATAATTTATATTTAGTCCCTTTCCTTTCTGACTTGAGTAATGTGGTGTTTTATCTTTAGCCCTGTTGAGGAGGACAGAGATACAAAGATAACCCCAAAAGATGAGAAAGGTATGTTTGTTTTCAAAAGTAGAACTTTTTTTGGCTTGAATAGCTGTTTGTATTGGATGGGGTATTTCAGCAGAAAAAGCATTGCAATCTGTGCTGTTGTTAAATAGTGTAAATTCACCTCTTTCTGGATTTTCTTTATTTATACCAGAAGAAGTATTTTTATGCGTTTTCCAAGAATATCTGCATTGCACCCTTTGTAACTTCATCTTAAAAGGTAGACATTAATACATGGCAAATGTCTTTTATGGCACTACGATACTTACTAATAGCTGTTAATGAGTCAAAAATCTTTTGCAATTGATTTGGCTTTACTATACACTTGTGATTCTTCATACCATCTTCTGTTTTGCCAAAGTAATTGGGTCTCTAATATTCACATATTTAAATGCCACAAAAACTCACAGCTTTGTGTTGTCTTCAAATCAATTTGATTTTCTCAAATCCTTGTCCATGCACATCCTGTTTGTGGTGCAAATATCCATCACAAGCAAGGAAAAAATGTCTTCATCAGCAGTCAGGGGCCTGCTCCTCCTTTTCATTGCACTTCTTCCTTTTAATGCATCAGGGAGCTGAGCCTTTGCAGCTCACCCCACCTGTCTGTTCTCTTCTACCTGACCAGGGCAGGAAATGTAGAACTGACTATTAACATTCTTCTTACACACTGCAGGCAGGTAGTGCAGCCCTTCTAAATGTGGAAATACCAGCAACTCCCATAATAAGCAAGAAACTCATTATGAGGTCTGTCTACTGACTGGACAGGAAGAATTTGTTTGGTTTTCATTGGGTTTTACAACACAGACTGAAGTCACTGTCAGCTGCTTTTCCCAAAATCCAGGGTTCTACCTATTTGTGCAAGCTGCTGGACCTCACTGTGAGCTCCAGTAGGGTCTGTTCACCCTACAGTCTGTAGTCTTGTGTTCTCTTATTTCACAATATTTAAAGGAGTGTTTTGTGCATGCTCTTTACATAAGGGCTTGAGGGTGTTCTTTTTCTGTGGACTGAGAAAACTCTTCTTGGAGTTTTCATTCAGAACAACCTTCAGGAACCTGGATGTCTGATAACCACCTTTCTGCAGAGGATGTGCTGTGTTCTGTAACATTTGTTTTAATCATTTTCTGGCTTGGTGAGCAGCACTGGTGAGAGGTGGCTGCTTCATTATGGGGCATTCTCTGCATGCAGAGCAAAATGATAGAGCTAGAAGGAAGTTACAGAACTGTACACAAGTCAGTTCTGACTCACACCTGGCTATTTGCCCACCAGTATGAAAGAATGTTATTTAGAATGAATAAATTCATGAGCTCATAGTCTGGTGGGTTTGGCAGTCGATGGATGCAGATCTGAATGATGTCTCCAGTGCTGAGGGTTGGCTCCCACTGCCTACATTGTTCTGGTTTCTAAGTTAGAGAATATTTGCAAGTCTCAGTATTTCTTTGTCTGAGAAGTGCAGTACCATTGCAGGAGCACCTTTTGAAGTCAGGGGAGGGCAGAAACTGGAGATGTTAAGGCTTATCAACAATTAATTGAAGAGGAGATTAACACAGTTGAAATCATCAGTAAAATATCAGAAAGAATAAAGTGGTGGTTTTTCCCTTTCTCCAGGATTCTGGTGCCAGTGTAACTGCAGGGAGTCACTTTTAAATTGTAGAAATGAGTGGTGTAAAAGCATCAAAGCCTATGGATCAGCTTTGTAAAGCACCATGACAATGTATTTTCCATGTGTTTGCATGCATGGTATTCCTTTGTCCATGCACTTCTTGGGATGGGTGATGGCAGGTGTATATCTGTTCTCCTTCACACAAAAGACCTCTTTTTTTGCTTGGGTTTTTTTTAAGTGATTGATACAAGTGATGGCATCCTCCCCTGGGAGACTTGCATAAATATTAACAACTGTGTTCTCAGTGCCAAGCTCATGACAATGACAAAAGTTATCAGGAAGTAAAAGATGGGAAGACACCTAAATAAAATAGCAGTTTGGAAAGGTGATGGAAAAAATATCTTTCCTCAATTAAAGCAATTTGTGAAATTCCATATATCACAAAAAAAAAGGTATATGGAAGGAGATAAGTGGAGTGAAACCTGCTTTCCTCCCCTCACTGAAGCCTTGGAACTGAACACTGCCAGACTGATAAAAGGACAGTGAAGGCATTTCAAAGGAGAATTTTCTTGGTCTTTTCAAGGGGAATGTCTTCCCTTGAGATGCATCCCATCATTGTTCCTCTGGAGTTGGGGAGATAAGGATGGCCAAACATGAGCATGCATTGTTGCCATCACAGTTCCCACAACTCCTGCAGCTCTTCTGTCCTTTCCTGGTAGTGCAAAGTTACTGGGCTCTATCCAGGCACATTTTGAGGACCCTCAGATAATTCAGAGGTGCCTCAGCCCAGCTGCTTTCCTGAAGGATGATATATTTCTGTATCCATGCTTGTAGCACCATCCAAGGTTGGGGACTTGCAATTCAGACATGGAGCAGAATGTTACACATTGCATTTCACTTGCTCTGTGATACTAAAAAATCAAAGATTTGATATTGCTCCTTTTCAATTCAAAAGTAGTTGTTAATTAGGATTTTGGGTATGTTCTGGTTTTTGTTTTCCTAATTAGGTCGCACTGCTAGCAGTTCTGGTAGAAACTTTTGGGTGAGTGGACTGGCTTCCACTACCAGAGCTACAGATTTGAAGAATCTGTTTAGCAAATATGGGAAGGTAAGGGGTTATTTTTGTTTGCTTTGCTGTTGTGGGGTTTTCTTCACTTGAAACTGTTAACAAGACTTGTTAAGCTCCTGTCACTGAAAGGATGAGTCAAAGAAATCCACTTACCAAAATATTGTGGCATATCAAGGGAAAACTTGTGGAAGTGCACCCTGAATTATTTGGTTGCTTGCTTTCAAAAAAAAACATGAAATTGGAGACATCAGTGAGGATTTTTGTTAGACCTTTGAAGCCTGTTTAAAGGTTACCATCAGCAGATTGTAGTAAAAGAAAACTATATGGGCAAGCAATCTGCCAGTGAATGTTTTACCAATGAAAATACTCTGGAACTTAAATCTGTACAAACAGGTACAAAAATGGATTAAGTGTAGCACAGCTTTGAGTCTGTCTGAAAGTCAGGAGACCAGTAAAGCCTTTCTCATGCTCCTTGTAACAATAAAAATGCAGTACTTCCATTTATTTGCTTAGAATTCCATCTGGTAACCTAGAATGTTGATCACGGAGATGTGCCACAACATTTTAAATGTAATTAAAAAGTAAGAGACAGCAAACCTAGTATTCGCCTCTAGATGGATGCCATGGTAACATTCAGTCATTTAAAGAAAATCAGTTATTTTCTTTAGGGTATTAGCAGAGGCAAAGCTTCCTAGAAGTAAATGTACACATGCAATAAATACTCAGAAGTAGGTTCTTTATTCAGCTGTACTTTAAAATACAACACCCCTGTGAAATATGGCTCATTTCTGTAATGCCAAGGGAGCTGTATTGAATACATGAACATAAGTAAACACCATGTATGGAGGCTTTCTCAAGCTGTGTTTTTTGAGGAAACTTCTATTTCTTAATGAAGATTGCAGGTAACATTGTTGGTCTGCCTCAGCACTGGCATGGAAGCAGTTTTGGGGGAAGATGGGACATGGCAGTTGAGCCAGCATTAGCATGTATGTGGGAACTGGCTTAAAAACTTATATTGGTTTTCCTCTTTTATATTTAAGCAAAATAATGTTGTTGATGTGAAGTTAGATGACTCTTTATTGTCCCCTTGTGGTATTTCTCCAGAAGAGAATTCAGTCTTTGACTCCCATCTATTGATTCAGCTTTTATAGCAACAGAAGCATCACTGCCTCTGAGCAACGCTCTTTTTGTTTGTTAATCTCTTTAAAAATACAACTTTCCTGAATGATAATGGGCAGGAATTACAGAGTTGGAGCTTCCCATTCTTGCTTGTGTAAGAGCTCTTTGTTCTGGACAGGTGGTGGGTGCCAAGGTGGTCACCAATGCCCGCAGTCCCGGCGCTCGCTGCTACGGCTTCGTCACCATGTCCACGGCCGAGGAGGCCACAAAGTGCATCACCCACCTCCACAAAACTGAGCTCCACGGCAAGATCATTTCTGTGGAAAAAGTGAGTACTGCCCCTCACAGACACCCAGTTCCCATCAGATTGTACAAATGGTCGAGACCACATTCTCAGCTGATCATGTGCCAAATGAATTGCAGGCAAAAAATGAACCTGCTGGGAAGAAGACAAGTGATAAGAAAGAGAATGAAGCAAAGAGAGAAACAGGCAGTGAGAGGTACTGTTCTTAAACTTTTCTGCTCTTCAGCCTATGTTGATGTCAGGGAAAACCAAGTTCCAGGAAGAATTTCTGTGGTAAACGTTCAAAAAGAGGAGTAAATGCATTTTTTCAGCCTTTTCTGCAAGATAAACTTAGGTTCACATTGGCACTTCTTAATTGTCACACTAAGAGACTTTGTGGGCATTTTGTGTGAATTTCTCCTCATGCTTCCAGCTGAGGTACTTGATTCAAGGCCAAGTGTTTTGACAACTGCACAGGACAGTGTGCATGTCTTGTTTTCTGGTGTAGGATGTTGTGGAAGGAAACGTTTGGAAATCTAATTATGATTGTTGTCATATCAGAATTCTACTTTTTTACAGTGTTGCTAGCATTGTCCTTGAATTTCCCTTCCTCTTAGTCTGTATGAGTCTAATCTATATCAATATCTATCTGTAGACCTGGCAGTGTTAAGAGGGATGAGAAATCTGACCAAAAAGATGATGCTAAAAAGACAGAAGATAAAGATGAAAAGGAAAAAAAAGATAAAGATGAACAGAAGTCTGGTTCATCAGATCAACCTAAAGCTCTTAAGTCAGGTAATCTGACTATTCTTTTTTTACCAAGTAAAATACATGTTGATGTATGAATATTCAATTGTAGGTAGTTGTTTCCAAACAACTGCCAATGTTCTGGGATTGTTTCTGATTCTCAGTTGAAAATCCAGGATGTATAAAGGAGGAGGATGTTTTGGGGAGAGATGTATGATATTGTGTCATTCTTAAGCATTTGGAATAGGTGTAGTGAAATAACTGGCTTTGAAGAGAGGGTTAAATGCCCATTTTCATATTTGAGAGAGCATTTAGCATGGCAGTGAGTGGTATAGATTGTGTAGTTTGATTGTTTTTTCCACCTCTGATTTTATTTAGGAAGTAAAGGAACAGAGAGAACAGTAGTAATGGATAAGTCCAAAGGAGAACCTGTTATTAGTGTGAAAACATCAACCACATCAAAAGACAGAGTAAGTAATGTTTCTGTGTGGGAAACATTTCCCTTAGAAACAAATACTGAATCCTGCCAAGCTACATGGAACTCACACTTGTCTTGCCAGTTTGGCTAATTAGAGTTTCTATAACATGGAGTTAGATCTTAATTAGTAAAATATCTTTTGTTTGGCTGATACCATATTCAGCAATCAAATCCTGCCAAACAAATGTGGGAAGGTATTGCTGTGTTAATACACGGTGTGTCTGCAGTGTTAAAAAAAGAACAGTTTTGCAGGGACCACGCCTTGAGATGTGATATGTGCAAATGGAAACAGAGCTCAGAGTATTGTCTGTGATGGTTGTCCTTTGGTAACTGAAGTTTCTCTGCTTCACTGTTACCTACAGAGCGTTAAGAGCCAGGACCGCAAGTCAGAGAGCAGGGAGAGACAAGGCATTGTGCCCTTTGACAAGATCAAAGCCCAGCGCAAGATGAGGGAGGCAGAGCAGCGCCGGTAAGGGAAGAGACTTGTGGGACTGCTTTGCACTGTAATGCAGAGTTCATTTCCATGTGGATTAAAGTGACCAAGAGATAAAAGGAGTTCCTTTTTTTTTTTTAACTTGTTACTTGTTTATGGGTCATGTATCTCTTGAACTTAATTCAGGTATTTAATTATTTGGGGAGGGGGGTTATTTTTGTTTCCATGATGTATAATACAGGGTAAAAGTGATAATGGCCATCCCTCAAATTCCCTGCTACAACTGTGACCTGAGTTCCATGTTTTCCACACATAGTCCTCACCTAAAAGTAGTTGAACTAAACAGGAAGAAAATGCTTTTGTCATTCTTAATGGAGAGGAAAAGGTTTCTCATCGTTAGATTTCTGAGCTGAAGTGAAGTCACTATCCAGTGTAATTTTCCTCATAGATACTTTATTTCAGTGTAAGAAATTAACTGTGGGCATTTGAATTGAAATTCCCCTGACCATATAGAATTACTTGCCCCCACAGGTGGGTCTTGTGGGAGTAACATGATGAGTCTATAAATACAAATAATTCATGTATACACTGAGTGTCTTCCCTCCCACACCCTTCCCAGGTACAATTTCAAGGAGCCGAGCAGTCACCGCACGATTAATTTTTAATACTTTTTTTCTTTTTTTCCTTTTTAACTTCCTTCATTTGTTGAAGTATTCCACCTGTAACCTTTCCCTTCTGCTCCACCAGCACCCGTGAGCGTCGGGAGAGGCAGCAGCACCTCCAGACCATCCGAGAGCGCGAGGAGAGGGAGAGGCTGGAGATCGCCCGGGAGAGGCTGGAGATCGAGAGGCAGCGCCTGGAGCGGGAGCGGATGGAGAGGGAGAGGCTGGAGAGGGAACGGATGCACATCGAGCACGAGAGGAGGAGGGAGCAGGACCGGATCCAGAGGGAGAGGGAGGAGCTGCGGCGCCAGCACGAGCAGCTGCGCTACGAGCAGGAGCGGCGCTCTGCCATGAGGAGGCCCTACGACATAGATGGCAGGTAAGGGCAGCACATACGCAGGGGGCAAGTGGGGGATGGTGCTGCCGGGTTCTGTCTGACCAGCCTGGGCTAGAAAACACCACACAGGCACGCTCAGCTTCCAGCCAGCAGCAGGGGTTGATGGCATGGAGGTGATCATGTTTAATAGCCCTAATCAAGCTATCCGTTTTGAACTTAATGACCCTTCTTTTGGAAGGGGGAGTGATGCCAAAAGTCATTCTGTGGGCTAAGATGAGCGTGTCCTTTTCTCAGGAGGGATGACCCGTACTGGCCAGAGGCAAAACGAATGGCAATGAACGACAGGTACCACTCAGACTTCAGTCGCCAGGATCGCTTCCATGACTTCGATCACAGGGATCGTGGGCGCTACCAGGAGCATTCAATAGACAGGTTGGTGTCTTACTCCACAAAGGACTATATTTAATGTCACATTTTGCTGCCTTCACTCTGTGTGGTTTGCATTTTGTTTTTCACATGTGGTTTATTGGCTGTGGACTTTTTCTTCTGTATCCATGAAGAGATCTGTACTGTGCCATGAGATGAAGCTTCTGGCAGGCTTGTTCAGTGTGTTCTTGCAATGCTGTTTCACATACTTGTAGGACTCTGAAAAATTTCTAGATAATATTGGAGGCACCCAGCATTTTAACAAGAATATTCTGGTTTATACCTCAGGACTAACTGGTGTTTCCAGGGATCCAAGATGTGTCATGATTTCCATACATTCCAGCTGTTTGTGCCTTTTGTAGACGTTGGCACTATGTGGCAGCAAGATTTTTCATCTGTGTTTATAGATAGATGAATCTTTATAAACTGCTGCATGTTTTACTACCATGATCTGATTCCAGATGTCTCTTTGTAGGAGAGATGGTTCAAGGACAATAATGGGAGATCGGGATGGACAAGTGAGTTGCTTTATAGAGCTACAAAAACATCTTAACATCTTATAACTTGCTTTTCTATAGTGTGTGTCAAGATCAAATTTCAGTAGTTGAGAATTACATATCTCCCAAAATATGTGTGAATAGCAGATTGTCTTTTTTACTTCAGTAAGATGAAATTCAAATCAAAGACTTGGTTATTATAAAAGTTATATATAGTTATACTGACAGAAATCAAACCAAGTGAATTGTGTCAGAGTATTCCAAAAGATTGCATAGCAGAGGCAGCAGTGCAAAGTACACATTTACTCTATGAGGTTACATGGAAATAACAGCAAAACTAGTAGAGATGTTTGCATTTTTGTGAGGGCTGTGAAAAAACCAGGGCACACTCAGGCAGTGAGAGATTGAGTCAGGGAATCCTCAAGTGCCCTTTACTGGTGGCTAAGATGTGAGATTTGGAGGGACTTGGATAGGCTGGAGACTTGGGCAGAGGAGAGTATCATTAAATTTAACAGCAGGAAATGCAAAGTCCTGCTCTTGGGGAGGAATAACCCTTTGCAGGAGCACGGGCTTGGGACCAACCAGACAAAAAGCAGTTCTGCAGAGAAGGACCTTGGCACTGTGGTGGACAGCTAGCTGATAATGAGCCAGCACTGCACCCTCCTGGCATGGAGGGCCAGTGGCATGAAGGGAGACATTAGGAAGGGTATTGCTAGAAGGTCAAGGCCTTTTCACTCAGCACCTCTCTGGTGTTTGTGCCCAGCGCTGGGCTCCCCACTACAAGAAGCTTATTGGAGTAAGTGCAGTCCAAGGCCACAAAAATGATTAAGGCTCTGGAGCATCTTCTGTATAAGGGGAGGCTGAGAGAGCTGGGACTGTTCAGCACAGAGGGGAAAAGGCTTAGGGTTTGTCTTACCCATATGCATTAATACCTCATGGGAGGGAGGGTATGGAGGAAACATAGCCAGGTGCTGCTCAGTGGACAGGACAAGTCAGTGAGCACAAATTTAAACACAAATCACCTTTAACTGAAGGTGGTCAAAGCTGGAACAGGTTGCATGGAGAACTTGTGAAGCCCCTAGCTATGGAGATACTGAAAACCCAGTGGGAGACTCTTCCAGCCAGCCTGCCCTGGCTGACCCTGCCTGAGCAGGAGGGTTGGCCTGGGTGACCTCAGGAGGTCCCTTCCATCCTGAGTGGTTCTGACACTGAGTAATACAGCTGAGCAACTTGAAGCAATGGCCAGTGTGTTGTGTGCAGTGCTGGAGGTGCTGTTTGCCTTTCAGCACTACCCAGACGAGCGGCACGGAGGGCCCGAGCGCCACTCCCGAGACTCCAGGGAGAGCTGGGGCAGCTACGGCTCTGACAGGAGGATGAGTGAGAGCAGAGGGATCCCCCCCCAGTCACGGTGAGCACTGGAAATACATTTCCTCGTGCATCTGAGGAATATTTCTGTGTGTGAAAGTGGACAGAGTTTCTGAAGTACAGTTCTTTTTGTCCCTGAGTGTGTTGGATGGACTGCAAGTGAGTAGCTCCTTCGGCTTGATTTGTCCATCTTGGCATGATTTTTTATTTTAATAACCTCACAGCTGAAAGCCTTTGTGCTTTCAATTAATTTTAACTAACATTCCTATCAAAGCTTGCTATTTTCAGAATAGTTCTTCTTCCCTGATACCTTTTTTCCTTATTTGTCATCTTACTTGGTTTGAGCAGAAGGATTCTACTGCGACTTAACAGATGGCAATAAAATATCAGATTTGCATGCACTTTGCTAAAGCATTTGAGTGAGTTTGTGACTTAGTTTTTTAACTTGAACCTCTTTGGTGTGCTCTGGCTGATGAATTGCACCCCTTGACAGGGATGGCCGTGACTGGGGAGATCACAGTCGGAAGTTTGAAGGACACCAAGATCGTTCCTGGCAGAGCAGCGTGGACGGAGGGATGATAGGACGGGACCATGAGAGGTGGCAAGGTATGCTCCTTGCACAACAGTTCATTGGTTGTGCTTTGTGAAGAAGAAAAACACAGGCATTATTGCTGCAGATGAAGTCAAACTATTCCTGTAGATATAAAAGAAGCATTTGAACTTTTTTTAGGTGGAGGTAGAGGCAGACCTGGCCATGTGATGCATCGTGGAGGCATGTCAGGGTAAGGACTTTGAAAGAAGTGTTTGTTTGCCTTTTAAGGGACATTTCTTCTATTTAAATTGGCCAAAGAAACATTTTATGGGAACATAGGTTATCATTGCTTAAATGCAAGGAATAATAAAATATTTCCATGGGTGTTATGTAATGTATCTTATAGAAGAGTGAAAAATCACACCAAAAAATCGTGAAAGAACATCCATTCTAGCACCCTGAGCACTGGAGTCATGAGAGAGCATTAAAATGTCTGAATCCCTTTGCAGGCGTGGCAGTTTCATGCAGGGTGGCAATCAAAGTCAGATCATGCATGGAGGAGGAATGCAAGGAGAAGGATTTGCTGGCCAGGAGAGAGCAAACAGACCGAATGATCCTCGTTTCAACCGTCGCTACTGACTGTGTTTAGTTTTTAATGCAAGGTGGCAAGTGAAACAAATCTGTTACCCAGGGTTACCATTGATTGTAACTTCTGGGCCACTGTAAGTGTAATTTTTTTAAGCTGCTGCCATATTATGTCACTCAATCCAATGTGAATTCATTTGTTTTGTAAGGTGTTGTTCATATCCCATTTAAAATGTTTGTTTATAAAGCATTCCATTTTCCATAAATAAACGCCAGTTTACAGTTAATTGTTTTGTTTCAGCAGTCCCTATAAAACTAATTCATTCACTATATATAAACCATGTGACTTTTTTTCAAAGATTAAGTGTCCAAGTGTCTTACAGGTGTCCCTTTGCACTTTTAGTAGCACCCAGCTCCCAGAAATACACTGAAATAAATACTGTGGTGTTACCTCAGACCTGTCAAAATTAGCCAGCCTACGTGCCCCACCCTAAGAGAACATTAGTAGCTGGCAGTTTGAACACCCTACCACTGCAAAACTGACACAGGATCCTGTAGGGCAAGTGGAGAATTCTTTTAATCTTATATATGTTGGTAGGTACTGTGCAATATAATACTCTACTGTCTGAAAAAGAAGTTACAGACTGAGTTAGCAGAGCTTCTGTGAGAGACAGCACAGAGGTACCTGAGAACCTCCTACAAGAATCATTTTATTCAGCTTCTGATAGGTCAGGGTAGTCCAAAACTGCATCAATTTCAGGCCAGGAAGTTTATCCAGCAATCCATAATTTCCTTAAAAGACAAGGAACAGCCATTGGCTGTGCTTTGGCATTGTTTTAAGAATGTGTTGAGAACTAACATGATTGTGACATGATCTACATGGCCTCAGCATTAACCACCAAGGATGGCTTTTATGATGCCAAGAGGAAAAAAATCCTGTTACTTTCATTTGTAGGGTCACTGGGGTTTTTTCCATCTTCAGAGATGGTTTTTTTATCAGTTGCCTGAAGATACTTTTTCATTCATCCATAGAGAAAGCACATTACAATGATGAAGCTTTAGAGAGCAATCATCAAAGGGAAAAAGGTGGAAAAGAGGATCATGAAAAGCCTGGAGAACTGAAGTTCTAAGCAGACCAGAGGTGCAGTATTCTACCTATTTGTCCATCCTGTGCTTTGTTCAAAGTGATTACATTTTGTAGCAAAAGCCAAGAGAGAGGAAGGCTCTCTAGATGAGTGTTAGAATTTGGCATGATGAGCTGGAGGAGTGGACTTGGAACCATTCCCTGAAGTCCTGAGCCTCACTCTGCCTCTCCCCTGATCTTCTGGGACACTCAAGCTGAGTAAGGGAAGTGTTTTCACAAAAAACCTGAAGATAACCAGAGGCAACCTGGAGACAGATTTTTTTATTACTTCTTGTGACCTGTAAAAGTTAAACAGTGCTCTGGAAAATCAAGCTCTCTTTTACCAAAGCTCAGTGACAAGGTGGTCCATGGCAGACTGAGCTTTCCATGCAGACTGTCCCTTCCCCTAGTTTGAGGGAATACAGGTGTGTTCCAGTAAACCCACTTTCCCTATTTGTTCTGTGAGATGTGCTGCTTTTCAAAGCATTGTTTTCTGGGGTGTGTACCTGTGACAAACTCCTGCAGGAAAAGGCAGTGACATTGGGAAGTTAAGGGAGAAATGGGGTATTGATAGAGCTTATCAAGGTTCTAGAATGAGGTAAAGCATCTGGCACCTGCACAACAGGAGTCCAAAGGTTTACTGAGCTTGTAGCTTCCATCTGGACCATCAGGTTTAAGATCTGCTGATGGATCCATGCCTCAGGAATTAACTTAAGCACTTTTTCAAGCTATTTATACCTTAGCCAAATCCTCTGAAATCTCTTGGCAGTTGGTTTCATCATATAAGTATTTGTTTAGAAAGGAAACAAATCTGCAAATCCTTTTTCATTCTTGCGTTTTAAATCTGCTTCCTCATTTGAGTAATCACCCTGCTCTGCTGTTCTGTAGCTGTGCCTCATCTGTAACTGGCACAGACTAGAACAATGCCACTGTTAGTGGGGGAAATGCCAGCCCTGCTGCCAGCAAGGTCAGTCCCTGTCCCTGGTTTTGGATCAGGAGCAGCAGCTCTGGGACAGGGCCCCAAGGACAGAGAGGTTACAAGCTGTGTGCTCACAGTGACCCACCTGACAGCGGTGCCCTCTAGGCCATTGGTTCTCCCTACACAGGCCTTGGCTGTGACTGAAAACTGACCTCCTCAAAGTTTTCATCCCCATTAAATGAAAACATGCACAGTCTGCCCACTGGAGCACATTGCAAGCCAACCAAATGTTTCATGCAGACACACTTTGCTCAGTTGCTCTCCCTGTGCTTCTATAAACATCCCAGGCCATCTTTTACAACACCTTTTACTGTTACCTCAGATGTTTCAATTTCTTTCTAACTCCTATTGGATTCTTTTGAATTAGAGGGCATTCACTTTCAAGATTAATTCAGCTTCAAGAATAATCTGTTTGGTCACCAAGCTTGGCAGCTTTGGAACAGGCAGTGCCTCAGTATATGACCACCACCTCGTTATAACTGCTCTGTGACCCCTGGAGCCTTTGATCACTGCAGGACAGAGCAATTGTTGCAGTCTGTATGCCAAAACCAACCCAAATACAAATTCAACTTCCAAAGTCTTTTATTGTAGCCCTCACACGGCTGAGCTGCCCTCCAGAGAGATGGACTGTGCATCCTCCCACAGACAACGTGGGACAGAGAGAACCACGGACCTGGAGAACCCTTCATTTGACAAGATCCTTCACGTACTTCCAGCCTTCCACTGTGTATTCACAGGCCCTGGTGGGAGCTACAGACAAGGCAGACATGACTGACTGCACTCCTGCAAGGAAAGCAGAGAAGAATTATCCCAAGAAGATTATCACTCAAGCCAAGCTTCCCAATGTTACTCTAGATCTCTAAACACAGAAAAACTGAGCTCTAACTCAGATGTTTTCAAACACACAGTGGCCTCAGTGACCCTTGGTTCAAGTGCACCTTTGTTGTCTCAACAGCATTGGTGACACAGAAATTCCAACTTCAGGGCCTATCTGTGAGATAAAACAATTACAAGACTGAAACAAAGAACTGAGCTGAGCTCCATTTTATTTCTGGCCTTGCCACAGACTCTGTGGATGATGTTGGACATGTCACAGTATTTGTGGATTGTATTTCCCTACAACTACATGAAGAGTCTTCACTGCACCATAAAAACTATTTATTACTAGGTATTTATAACATGCTTTGACCTTTCACAGTTGAAACAAGAAGAAATTAAGTCCAGAGTCAGTCAGTGTCCTGGTGGTAAAACCTGAAGCAGAATATGCTTCCTCAGTCCCAGTCCCAATGCTTCTACCACCAGACTAACATCATTCCTTCTCATCATTCAATTTAGGACAGTATTGAAACAAGACTGGTATAAGCTACATCCCTCTTGGCCCCTTGCTCCTTTCACAGTTTGGTGAGCAGTTATTTTACCTTTATTCCAGGAATCAGAGGGGGAAAAGTCAATTTTTGGAGTGGGTGGGAGCTAGAAAGAGAGAGACAAAATATCAGCACTTCAGGGGTTTCACTTACAATTCACATCACTTTGGTGACGCCTCTTGACCTCAGATCTCAAAAATACTTAGGTGCCAACTCTCCCTAAGTCTCAAAAGGGATCAGACATGAGTTTGGGCTTTGCTCTTTCCCCTGATATCAAGTAGGGGCAGAAGGAGTACATATCATTTGGATGCTCATGGAAGAACACCTCCATGCTGACTCCTTACATGGCTGTCATCTCTTAGTTTAGAATTGTCTCTAACATAAAAAATGCTTTTCAAACTTTAGGCAAAGGCTTCTTCTTTTCTGAGGATTTTAAAAACTAAGAACTAACAGAGGAGGGCCTCTTCAGGCAATTTAAGTTCAACTTGATGAACTGTTAGCAATTTGAGAAACTGGGAGGATAATATTTTATTAGTTTTTCTAAAAGCATGTAGAATCCTTCAAAAGCAGCTTAGGAATACCACTACAGAGTGAAATATACCCAGAGCATGTTTACAATCCCCTCCTTGACTCTGCACAGGCTCTTCATCCCTTCTCCTTCAAACTAACACCTGTGAGCCATGTCTCTCCCGCAAATTAAAAATTTTATTCTCCTTCCATTTCAAGCCTCTTCAAAATTATTTGTGAAATCTAGTTTCAACAGTAAAACTCCTGCCAGAATCAGACCACCAGCCCACTGTTCCCTCCTCCTCATTCAGAGAACATGTTAGTTTTGCAGTGTTCCCCTGCACAGCCCTCACCTCCCAGCCCAGGTAACTTGTCCACTCCTGGATAGCTGGGGGCAGTGCTGCCTGAGCTCTCTTGAGTGCTTCAGCCCCTTGTGTGCCACTGCCCAGCAGCCCCTGGTCGTATGCCACGTACACAGCAGCTCCAGCCAGGCCTCCTTTGATGAGAAACCTGAAAGCATCAAAAGCAGAACACTTCAGCTCACATTAGGACCACCAGTGCATCTCTCTCAGGGGCTTGTGGCTGCCAAAGGGAGGAGATCAGTAAAGAAATCAAAGGGCCACAAACACTCAAATTTCTTGCTGCACACAAAAAGCAGTGAGAAAATATCTACCTCCCTTCCTTTCCTTCCCAGGCCAACTACTCCCTGTCAGCCACTGGAAAGTGTCCCTATTCATGTTTTATCAGTGACAGTTTTCAAGGGAAAAGCCTTGGAAAGTGTCAAGCACCTCAGAGTATGTGCCACTTCTCAAAGTCAGAGAATCACTGGCATATACCTCTGACAAAAGGAACTAAAGGATTTTGCAGTGGGTGAGCCATCCATGCTAAGGACGTGGTTCTTGCTGTCTCATTAATAAGGGATCTCATTGATCTGACAGACACCAATAATACCTTGTGAGTCTCATTACAGTCCAGTTAACTCCTGGCCACGGTGTTTGCATTGCCCTGGCTTTTAAACTTTCCCTGCAGACTGCACAGTGTGCAGACACCACTGACAGCTGTAGGGGCAACCCAAAAACCCATGATGGGCAGAGTGTTTGGCCCTTATTGGCAGTTTCACCATAAATAAGAAATTCGAGCAGACTGACTTTTCCAAATTCACAGGGCAGAGAGTGCTTTTCTTTCCAAAAACACAGGAAAAGCAGCTGTACAAACCAACCCACCCAAATCCCCTGGACAGCAGTACTGCAGCAATAGAACCCAGGGGCAGATACAGCAGTCAAGAGAGAATCAACACTTAAATCTCCAGATTTTGGGTGAAAGGGATTTCTCTGCCAAAGCTGTTCACCCCCAAGAACACCCTCTGGGTGTGTGTTCTCAGTCAGGCTGTGTGTGCAGACTCAGCACATGGATTTATGCTCCTTGTTCATCCCCCTTTTCCCAAGAACCCTCCAGGGTCCCTCCTGGCTGGGTGGGCGAGCATCCCCCGGGTTTATACCCCCTGTTCATCCCCCTCCCAGGACAAGCATCCCCCGGGTTTATACCCCCTGTTCATCCACTTTCCAGGGCGAGCATCCCTCGGATTTATGTCCCGTGTTACCCCCCTCAAGTCAAGCATCCCCCGGGGTTTATGCTTCTTTTCATCCCCCTCCCAGGGCTCACACCCCCCGGGTTTTTACCCCCTATTCATCCCCCTCTCAGGGCGAGCATCCCCCGGTTTATACCTCGTGTTCATCCCTCCCAGTTCTCCCACCCTCCGGGTTTATGTCCCATGTTCATCCCCGTTTCCCCAGAACACTCCGGGGTCCCTCCTGGCCGGGTGGGTGAGCATTCCCCGGGTTTACGTCCCATGTTCATCCCTCTCTCAGGGCTNACAGCAGTACTGCAGCAATAGAACCCAGGGGCAGATACAGCAGTCAAGAGAGAATCAACACTTAAATCTCCAGATTTTGGGTGAAAGGGATTTCTCTGCCAAAGCTGTTCACCCCCAAGAACACCCTCTGGGTGTGTGTTCTCAGTCAGGCTGTGTGTGCAGACTCAGCACATGGATTTATGCTCCTTGTTCATCCCCCTTTTCCCAAGAACACTCCAGGGTCCCTCCTGGCTGGGTGGGCGAGCATCCCCCGGGTTTATACCCCCTGTTCATCCCCCTCCCAGGACAAGCATCCCCCGGGTTTATACCCCCTGTTCATCCACTTTCCAGGGCGAGCATCCCTCGGATTTATGTCCCGTGTTACCCCCCTCAAGTCAAGCATCCCCCGGGGTTTATGCTTCTTTTCATCCCCCTCCCAGGGCTCACACCCCCCGGGTTTTTACCCCCTATTCATCCCCCTCTCAGGGCGAGCATCCCCCGGTTTATACCTCGTGTTCATCCCTCCCAGTTCT
>WBMV01007830.1:440622-487261 GCA_013396655.1 Campylorhamphus procurvoides
CTTGGCGACGGGGGCGAGCCGGGCGGCCATGGCGGCGTGTCGGGCCCGCGCAGGGAGCTCCGCCCGTGTGGGGGCCGGGCCGGATCGCCCCAATCCCGCCCCAAATCCGTCCCAATCCCGCCCCAATCCCCTCCCAGTCCCATCCCAGTACCTTCCCAGTCCCCATCCCCATCCCATCCCCGCGGAGAACCCCCCAGAGCGCTGCCCGCGCCCGCCCCGAGTGTCCCCTCTCAGGGAGGGAGAACCCCCCGGATCGCCCAAAGGTGGGTCCTGCCGGCCTTGGGCGGCGTAATTCTTTAATGATTTAAGCGTTTCAGCGAGGTTAGGCTGTGAGGGGTGCTGTGTGTGTGTTTAGGGTGGTTACTTTCCCTCTTACAGGGCCTTTGGGGCGTCCCTGCGGTGTGAGGGGCCGGGCAGGGATCCTGTTCAACCTGCACTAAGGTGGGTGTTGCTGAGGGGGAATTTAAGTGGTTTTTTGGCCCTGCACCAAGGTTGGTGTTGTTGAAGGTGAGGGGACCCCTCAGGTGAGCTCTGGGGGGGAATTTAAGTGCCTTTTTCTACCTGCACCAAGGTGGGTGTTGCTGAGGGGACCCTTCAGGTGGGCTCTGAGGCGAATTTAAGGTTCCTTTTTGGCCCTGCATCAAGGTGGGTGTTACTGAGGGTGAGGGGATCCCTCAGGTGAGCTCTGGGGGGGAATTTAAGTGCCTTTTTCTACCTGCACCAAGGTGGGTGTTGCTGAGGGGACCCTTCAGGTGGGCTCTGAGGCGAATTTAAGGTTCCTTTTTGGCCCTGCATCAAGGTGGGTGTTGCTGAGGGTGAGGGGATCCCTCAGGTGGGCTCTGAGGGGGAATTTAAGTGGTTTTTTTGGCCCTGCACCAAGGTTGGTGTTGCTGAGGGTGAGGGGATCCCTCAGATGGGCTCTGAGGGGGAATTTAAGTGCTTTTTTTGGCCCTGCACCAAGGTGGGTGTTGTTGAAGGTGAGGGGACCCCTCAGGTGGGCTCTGAGGGGGAATTTAAGTGCTTTTTTTGGCCCTGCACCAAGGTGGGTGTTGCTGAGGGTGAGAGGACCCCTCAGGTGGGCTCTGAGGGGAATTTAAGTGTTTTTTTGGCAGGTTTGGAGGGAGGAGAGCTCGGCTCCCACAGTGGAGGGACATGAGGCCGGCAGGGAGAGCACTTTGTGTCACAGGGATTGTGGCCGGGCTCGTGGCTTTCCTCTGCAGAGACCCTTTTGTGCCAGGTAGGCTGAAATATGACTTTTGTGGGAGACAGAACCTCAACCAAGTGAATTTACTTTTTATGAAAAGGTTTATTATTTGGTAAGAGCAATGCAGGCCTGGACATGAGTGGGGAGTCTTCGCTCCACCAACTCATGAGTCAGGTTCAAGGTGTGTCTGGCTTTTATCCAGCCACTTTCTACATATTCATTACATGGTATACATATGAATTTTATATACTTCTTCTATGGCTACAGTTAAGTCATTATTTTTAATACTGGTTAATTACTACATTACAATTTAGTATCTTGGTATCTTCCCACCATAATTCAGGTATTCCTTGATAAAGGGGTGGCAAGGGGAATTTTAGGATTTAGTGATTTGGTAGATTCCCTATCATAATTCAGGTATCCCTTGATAAAGGGGTGGCAGGGGAGTTTGGGGGGTCATGTACAATTTAGTGTCTTGATAACTTCCTACCATAATTCAGGTATCCCTTGATAAAGGGGTGGCAGGGGAGTTTGGGGGGTCATGTACAATTTAGTGTCTTGATAACTTCCTACCATAATTCAGGTATCCCTTGATAAAGGGGTGGCAGGGGAGTTTGGGGGGTCATGTACAATTTAGTGTCTTGATAACTTCCTACCATAATTCAGGTATCCCTTGATAAAGGGGTGGCAGGGGAGTTTGGGGGGTCATGTACAATTTAGTGTCTTGATAACTTCCTACCATAATTCAGGTATCCCTTGATAAAGGGGTGGCAGGGGAGTTTGGGGGGTCATGTACAATTTAGTGTCTTGATAACTTCCTACCATAATTCAGGTATCCCTTGATAAAGGGGTGGCAGGGGAGTTTGGGGGGTCATGTACAATTTAGTGTCTTGATAACTTCCTACCATAATTCAGGTATCCCTTGATAAAGGGGTGGCAGGGGAGTTTGGGGGGTCATGTACAATTTAGTGTCTTGATAACTTCCTACCATAATTCAGGTATCCCTTGATAAAGGGGTGGCAGGGGAGTTGGGGGGATCATGTACAATTTAGTGTCTTGATAACTTCTCACCATAATTCAGGTATCCCTTGATAAAGGGGTGACAAGGGAGCAAACAGCACTTTGCCACTGCCTTTCTCTTTTCATGCTGTGGTTGCAAACTCCTCAGGGCCAAGAAGCACCTCTGTAAATGTGCAGTGCCCAGCACAGGAGGGCTGACCTGTCCCTACACTTAGGCAGAAGGCACATAGCCTGATTTATGTTGTATAGCTTGTTAGAACGTGAAAAACCAACTTCATTCTTGAAAGATTTCAGTCTAGAAACCCAGGGCTGGTCCATGGTATTGTGAATCTCAAGTGTTCTTCAGGTCAGTCCTGCCTCTTCTAGTTTTGGAGAAGCATCAAGACTCGAGCACTTAAACACATCTCTCTACTTTAGAGCTCTGCCAGTAGTTACTGGGGCAGCTCCTCTGCTGCTCCCTTCACTTCTGTATCTTTTGTTCTCTTTCCCATAATTAAGAGAGCTTGTCTGGGGCCCGTGTTCTCCTGACTGGAGCCAGTGCTGGGATTGGAGAGCAGATGGCATATCATTATGCCAGATTTGGTGCTGAAATTGTTTTGACTGCTAGGAGGGAAGCTGTGCTGCAGAAGGTAAGAACCTCTTCCTTGTGTGAGGGAAGGCATAAGAGATGTGGACTTTTACCAAAACAACAACAAATTAGTTGTCAGCATGATATATTTTCCTCCAGAACTGTTCAGTATAAACCCAGAACAGAGCTTGGCCAGTACAATAAGATTTATATACACTGCCTGAGCTTTTTACTTTCTGAACATTTACATGAGGAAATGGTATGAAGCTGTGTCAGGCAAAATTCAGATTGGACATTAGGAAAATGTTCTTCATTGAGAGTGTGATCAGTCACTGGAGCTCCCCAGGTAAAAGGGGTCATGGCACCAAGCCTGGCAGAGCCCAAGGGACATTAACAGATGTTAATCATATGGTTTGGTTTGAGGTAGCCCTGTGAGGAACAGGGAGTTTGATTCAATGATCCTTATGAATTCCCTCTAATTTGAGATATTCTATTATTCTATGAACTGCAATTCCTGTGCAGTATTGTGCAGCTTTTCAGAGTCCAAACTGTTCTATTTGTAGCTGCTTAAAGCCTTTTTGTAGGTTAAGTACTTTTTGACCAGCTCAAATAGATGAGATTTCATCTGTAGTTTATAAAATGGGACAATATTTAGAGATGGTAACTCTTTAACTGCAGGGATATGTGACTTCCAAGGAAAGTTCTTCACTGTGAAATGGTGGAAAAGATGAGCTGGGGACAGTGAGCATAATAATTCCTAATTCCTGAAAAGCATTATTTCAGCAAATAGTTAAACTGCATGTCATTAGTAGGCACCTTCATGTACTCAACATAGCAAAGGAATTATGAATGATGAATACCTTTCCAGGTATTTTGGAACAAAAAGAAGAACTTGATGTAAAGCATAACCCGTATTCCAGAAGATTTCTCCTGAAGAAGACTGGCTTTTTTTGGGTGAATCATGATCCTTTTCCAAGGTAGATTTAATTTGCATCCTGCTAAGAGTTACCTCTATTTAATTGTCTGGTTAAACAAAATCTGGATGCAAAATGAGCTCTCCATGGGCTGAATAGCAGTAAATTTAAAATTAAAGCATGCCTCTACCCAGCATGTCTCTGTGCAGAACTGATTTTCACTGACTGTAGTATGTGCTTTACAGAACCCTTTTTTCTATTCTTTCCTCCCCCCACACACACTCCATAATTTTTAATCTTTGGATGTGTATTCTCTTTCAAGGTGATGGAGAAATGCCTGACACTTGGAGCAAAGAAGATATTTTACATCCCTGCAGATATGTCTTCCCCTTCAGAACCTGAAAAGGTGGTTCAGTTTGCTGTCCAAAAACTGGGTAAGCATCCTGGGCATCTCTGTGGCTTTCCTTTGAGTGTCTTAATTATGCTTGGTTTTCTTTTCTTAATTATCTTGGTTTTCCTGCTTGTGGTTGTCTTAAGGACCTCTGTAAGTGTGCTGTGATCTGGATGACCTGTCAGCCCAGCTATGCTGTTTCTGCTGATACATTTCCATACCAATCACAGTTTTGCTGTTACAGATTTGTATATTTTTGACTTTGGAAATAGATGTACCACCAGAACTGAGTCTGAATCACCCTGAAGCATCATTTTGGGTATCTGTGTCAAAGACAAACACCTTTCCCTTCAATTCTCCCCTTGAGGAGCAGTCGGGGCTGCTCCCAGATGAGCAGATGTAATCTGTCTTCACAGTAAAACAGTTTCCAACCTTCTGAGGGAGTGGCTGGTTGGTTCAACCCTCCTGCTGGCCTTTCTGAGTTCCTTGGTTAGGGGATGGGCCCTTTGTTTGACTGCTTTCCCTCCTGCCCACAGGGGGACTGGATTACCTGGTGTTGAACCACATTGGCAGGACCCGTTTCCAGATGTGGAGTGGGGATGTGGAATACACCCGCTGGCTCATGCAGGTGAGGCTTCCCAGCCCAAAGAGCTCCCCTGGAACTGGGTGAGTTAGGCTCCTCCTGGGACAGCTTTGGGAAGCTCCACGGCAAGTTCAAGTTGAAACCAAACCTTTTATTTCATTCGTGTTTCAAGTCAAACAGTTTGGAGGCTTTGTTAGTAGAGAGGTGTTTTGTTCAAGTGTTGTACATTTGTGTATAGAAATGTTTGGGGAAGAACTTCAGACTTCTCTCCTTCCTTCTGTCCTTTTTATCTCCCATTAGGCCAGGACTGTTGGGATCTATGGGTAGTTGCAGGCAGTTGTACAGTGTCTGGTTTAGGAAGGCCAAAAGGTGAGCAGCAAACACTTCCTACCAATCTATGGCAAGTGCATATGACATTGCAGAACACAGTGAAGTTGTTTGAAATGCTCTGCCAGTTGAGTCTCTGCTCACAGATTTAGAGTTTTATTGTGGAACCACCTTGGTACCAGGGTTTGGGACTATGGAAATGAAGAGCTGTTTTCTTGATTCAGTCTTCTTAGTTCAGGTGGGTCATACTGGTTCTGTTTCACTTTGGAAGGAGCTTGTTTGCTGGAGAGTAAGAACTTGGGGTCACAGATAAGGAATTTTTACAAGTTAGAGCAGTCAAGCTCTGAAGAGATGCTGAATTTTATGCTTGATTGTAGTCAGAGTTCAGTCAAGAGGAACTTAGAGGGGAGCAAATTGAGACAGTGATGTCCTTGTTGCTGGGTAGGGCTTGCAGGGTAAAGAATGGTATGCAGGGAAATTAAGGACAGCAAATTGTATCTTGTCAAGAAATCTTTGTGTTAAAGCCCAGGAAAAACCTTTGGTCTGAAACTTCTCCACTGGTTTTTATGGAATCTACAAGGCTTGTGGATGCAATGTTTGTCCCTTTCTTTAGAGATGATTTTTCTCACTTGATGTTTGAAAAGGCAATTGAAAAGGCAAATCCAAGCTACACTCCTTTCCATTTCTGACCACTGTATTTGACCATGACCTTCTGGCTCATGCTTTCAAACCCTCTTGCTTCTTCCGTGCCTACTTTTATCATTCCAGGTAAATTTCTTCAGTTATGTGGCACTTGCAACAGCAGCCCTTCCCACCCTGGAGGAGAATCAAGGCTCACTGGTGGTTGTTTCTTCCCTCACAGGTTGGTGGCTTTTCCTGGAGTTGTTTCCTTGTGGAAACAGCAGTTCCCAACACATATTTCTATGTTGTTCAACCCCTCAACACATTTTCCAACTGTGCATTTTATAGTATATAATAATATTATAATCAATACATATATTTCCTCCCGTTACCCACGTATGTGGTGCCTTTTGTGCTGAGATGTGTTTGCCCAAAGTGGTGTTGTCTTGTCTAAAGGAAGAACTTTGTCCAAGTTCTTGCACAGGACTAGAAATGGAGGGAAACTCACCTGAACAGAGCATGAGGTGATGCAGTAGGGCAAAGCCTTTGCCCAGATACCCTAAGCGTGGTGTCCTCCATTCTCTCCTTTTCCTTTCCAGGGAAAATTCCCACTCCCTTCACCACTTCTTATTCTGCCACCAAGTTTGCGCTGGATGGATTCTTCGGCTCACTGCACCATGAGCTCACCATGCAGAAGAGAAACATCTCCATCACACTCTGCATCCTGGGCCTGATTGATACTGAGGCAGCATTGGAGAACACCAGGTGTGTATTTGGGGGAGGATGGAGGAGCCTGGGAATGTAGGAGTCTGCAGGAATACATCTCTTCTTGAGACCATGCAACAAAATGCCCCACAGGGGTATTAAAGGTGGTGTGTGAATCTCTTTGGATGTGCAAGAGGAAGGCTTGGGCACATCGTGGGGGTTGGCACATCCACCTCAGCACTGACCACGAGCATGCAGAGCCCCGGGGCTGTCTCTGCACACCTAAATCCACCCCAGGGCCTGACTGGCTTTGATCCCCTGACTGTTTCCTTCCAGGGGCAAAGTGCACTTAAGGGCCTCTCCCGCCCCCGAGGCTGCTCTCGCCATCATCCGGGGAGGAGCCACGCGGGTGCAGGAGCTGTTCTACCCCTGGTGGCTGCAGCACGTGTGCTGCCTCTGGGCTTTGTTCCCCAGCCACGGGGGGCAGGTTTTAAGGAGTTACTATAACTACAGCAGTCCTTAAGGGGTGCCTGGTTTGTCTCCTCTCCTGTCCTATATCCCTTTTAATTACATTCCTACCATCCCACTAAACATTCTATTCATTGGTGTCAAACAGGAGCAGGGCAGCAGTGGTGGCAAAGTAATCTTGGCTTTTTTCCTAAGATGACTCGTGGTTTCCTTCTCATCCTGCTTTGGCCATGGTTCTGATGGTGCTTCCCACAGGTCAAGAGATCTTTCCCACTGTTCACTCTGCTTTAGCCCTCCTCCCATCTCCTCTCCTTCAGCCTCCCCTGTCTGCTTTTACCTCTTCCAGCCTTCTCTCAGCCCTGCCTTTACCCTCTGCCTTTACAGGATGTACTGGACTGTCCTGCTCCATTGCTTTTTGGATTCTATGAGCCTTCTTTTATTTTAATTAAACAGTTTATTTTAATGTCTTGGTATCACATGCTGATGCTTCCTCTGTGAAAGAACACTGGCCACATGGGCTCTGTGGACACAGGCCTGTTGGCACACATTTGCTGCCTGCATGGCACCTGTTAGATCAGCCCCAGGGCTCTGGCTTGTCTTACCTGTGCAGTAAGTGAAAACAGGTGCAACTAACAATATGAATTAGAGCCCCAGTTACTTAGCAAGTAAAACTTTTATTAAATAAATTTGGGATTTTTTTTTTGACCAGAGTGAGGAATTTGACATTGACAAAGCTTGTATCGCACCTGTAACATTGTACAGTCACATCAGTAACTGTGATGGAAGAAACTGTAAATGCTTGTTTTAAACCAGCTTGACCTAGGATTTCCAAAGTCTTTTTTTCCCATTTTACATTTGTTTGTCTTTTTTCTTTTTTTTTTCTTTTTTTGTTCAAAATTAGACTAAGTTTAAACTTCATGAAATTACTTGTAGCAGAAATAAAGTACATTATACAAATCACATACATAATAGATGTTAAGTATAAAAATGGTATTTACAATAAGTAAACATGGACTATAGAAACACACAGACTCGCACAGCTTCATTCATCTCTCATAAACTCTCAGCATCAGGTACAGGAGGGTGGTTGAGGAGATGTGAAGGTACTTACAGAACTGTGCCACACACACCTGAACAAAGGGAGACTGGGGGAGAGTGAGAGTTGGCCAAGATCCTCTAAAATCCCCATAGTTCATTTCAGTAATTGCATCGACCTTTCCCCACCAACCCTCTGTTCATGTTTCACCGTGCACACACACACACACACACACACAGAAATGCTTGTGGTACCTTATCAAACTCTGGAATACTGAAATGAATCATTCATTAATCATTGTGGGGTTGGTTGGTTTGTTCTGTCTTGCTTTCCTTCTTTCTGTAGAAACTTAAGAGACTGTTTCCAGCTGTTAAAGGGATGTGCCTTGTCAGCATGACACACCTCCCACTCCCAGGGGATCTTTTTTAAATCAAGTTCTGAACTACATTCTGTGCTTAAGAGTATGTGTATGTAGCTGTCCCTACCTATAATCAGTCTCTGGGAGTGCTGGGGAAAAAAAACAGAATAGCAACCCTCTTGTATCTGCTGGGGAAAGCTTTGCAGCAGGTGCATGAGGTGAGCCCTCTTGCTAAATTCAGAGGGGGAAAACATCCTGTTTCCTCTGGGAATCAGAACTGCCCACTAGGCAGCTCTTCTGTGTCGTTCTACCCCTCAACACATCGTGGGAGTGCTGGGTTCTCTGACACAGGGAGGCAGTGTGTGGCCCCTGGGAGGCTTCTGTAACTGTTCTGGAGATTGCATCTGCTCACACTCTCATCTTCTCTTGCCTTCATCAAGAAAATGCTGTTACCATGGAGAGCTGTGAAACACGGATCTGTGCCATGTGAGGGGAGGCAGTGCAGTTCCTGCAGGTAAAGGGACTGGTTTCCTGTGCTCTCAGCCTATTCGGGGAGTGCTCAGGATGGGGTCTGGCACCAGATTCCAGGAGCTTTGTCTGCAGAAGCCCTTGGAAAGGTAAGATTGAGAGCTCTTGAGATCCTTAACCAGGCTGGTGCTACAGTGGATGAGTGACTCAAGCTGACTGTGCCCTAATCCTGGAGTTATGTATTTCTCCTTCTTCTTGCTCATGTTGAGCAGACAGATGATCTCTCTCTCTCTCTCTCCCCCACCCTCCCCTCCCCTCTCAGAATGTTCAGGCCTGTCTGCAGTGTGTGCTGAGAAGACACTGTTGCAAAGGTAAACCCCAAACTTCCAACACCTCTTGCAGGCAGTCAGTCTCTGAATGGAAAATTTGGTCCTGTGAGCCACTTTAAAAAAAAATAGACTGTATATATTTATATTTATCTATGAAAGGGCTGGAAACTGAGCAGGAGGGAGGGAGGGATGGGTCTAAATTTCCATACATCACTGCATTAACCTAGAGACACACCAGTGGGTTTTCTTGGTCCATGTACTCCAGCCACACCCCGAGAGGAAGAGCTTCATGTCCCCAGGGGCTGCTGGTTTGCTGGTCCCTTTGCTATGCACCACGTTAGCAGCAAATACACGAGTTGGTCGTGGCAAGAATCTTCCTCCTGGGCAGATATTGAGCCTTCTCTTTAATTGCATGTCTTGGAGAGGAGGGGAAGAGGAAGATGGGGTGGGTAGGTGGGAAGCAGAGGAAGGAAAGGGGTGGTGTCAAAAGAGTCGATAAATTTACTGGCCTCTCTGTAAATCAACCTGAAGCAGAAATTCTTCCTCTGGACTTTCCTTTCACCTGAACAGAAAGGGAGGAGGGAGGGAATTGGGAGATTAGGAGGACATCTGTGCAAGCCTCAGGCTTTGAGTTGCTGTTGCTTAAACGTGAAGGACTATGACCCAGATCAGATCAGCCCTCCCTTGCTCCCTGTCTGTAGGCTGGCAGGAGCCAGCTCTCATGTCAGGCAGCTCTTCTGTGGTCCTTCAGGGTCTCACCTTCCCTCTGCTTATCTGAGATCCCTGGGAATCATGGGATTGTCCCATGTAACAACTGAAAACTTCTGGGTTCTAAAACCTTTTTAGGCAGACAAAAGCTATTTGGGAGCAGTAGAGAGTAGACTGAAACCAACAGGCTCCCCCCTCCCAGCCCCTGCTGTCCCAACAGTGCAGAGAGCAGTGCCAGGATGGTGCCAGCTTTACCTGTGCTGCAGAAGTGCCTCCTGCTTGGTCCCTGCTGTCAGTAGGGGTGGTTGGCATCCTTGGGTCGTTTTAACTGCACCTTCAAGCGCTTCATGCCAATCTGGAAGCCATTCATGGCCTGGATAGCAGTCTGTGCACTGGATGGGTTGTCAAAGCTTACAAAACCTGCAGGACAGGACACAGGCAGGGATGATAATGGCACTGTTGGTGCCATGGGGTGTCTCTCGTGCTTCCCTTGCCTGCTGGGTCAGCACTTACCAAAACACTTGCTCTGGTTGGTGGCACGATCCATGAATACCTTAGAGGAAATGATATTGCCAAAGGGCAGGAACATCTGCATCAGCTCATTGTCTCCAAACTCCTGAGGGAGATGGTAGATGAAGAGGTTGCAGCCTTCGGGACCTGCAGGTGTGGGGCAGTGGGGAAGGACAAAACAGAAACCCCCCAAAGGGAAGGGGAGGAGAAATGGGCTCAACTCACAGCACAGCACTGGAGGAGAACCCTAGCCCTGCCTCCTTTGCTTTGATCTCCCCTCACTTGTCTCTCAGTCACTCCTCGAGGAAGGGTTCTGAGGGCTCTCTAAGAGCAGCTGGGAGTTAACACACAAAGCTGGAGTTTCTGGAGAGCAGATTGACTTTCAAAGCTCGCCTGGTTCCCACATAGGATGCTGGACACAACAACTCAGTGAGTGTCTGGGTGCTGTTTGGCTGGAAGGAACTCACTGAGATGAGTGTTCCTTGTTCACAGCTCTCCCAGTCCTAGGAGAGCAGCAGACACTGCTGTGTGAAACCTGCTTTGGCATTCCCTGCCCACAGTTGGGCAGTGGTTGCCTTCAGTCCTAAGTCACAGCCTTGACTGGAAATCTCCTGGCCTGCCACGTGTCCCATTTATGGGCTGACCTGGTCCTGTCCACTCCTTCACTTGCTCCTCATGAGCCTGATGAGCACAAGAAGCTGCTCCCTTGCTGACACCTACTGTGTGAATCAGGAGCAGTGAGAGAATGCCTCTGCCTCCAAATTCTATTCAGGCCAGTTTTGAAATAAGTTGAAAAATAAACTCAGGAGGCTGTGAAGGCTGAGAAGAGAGGAGAGGACAGTGGGAGGGGCTGGTTTGACTGGTACCACTGTGGTTCTGGCATCAGTAAAGATGGGGAGGGAATGCTCTTTCCCTGACTGGGTAAGGAAGGTGCTGACCCTCCCCATGGTGTGAAACCTTGGTGTCCTAGTGCCCACTGCCCCCTTTGTACCTGGCAACATCTGGCCAGGAACAAGCTCAGGGAGTTTGTTTGCATTAACAAGCATCCCATGAACTTTTCCAGTCCACTCTGCAGAGTTTCCATAACCCAGTTCCAGAATCAAAGATCAGTGGACAAAAAAATCAGTTCTGTCCCCTCTGCACTGGTTCTGTGGTGTAGAAGATGAGGTCCACCAGTCCCACCCGTGTCCCTGGGCAGAGATCCCCACTGTGACCCTCACCTTCTCGCTGCTGCTGCTGCAGGATGGGAGGCTGCTGAGGGATGCTCTGTGCAATGGGGGTGATGGTGGTGGCTGGGTACACAGCTGCATTCCAGAGACACAACAAACCATTTACCTGAGGATCTGCTCAGCCACACAAGGGCCTGAGGGGGGCAAGGGAAGCTGGTACCTGCATACTGCTGAACTCCTGTGAAGGCTGGGTGCAAACTCTCTGCTACTGAAGGGCTCTGGGCTGCAGAGGAAAGCACAATCAGAAGCACAGCAGAGGGGATCACTCATGCATTCTGTGTCTGTGTGTAGTGTTGTTTCCCACCCCCGAGTGAGTTTCAGTGCCTGGGAAACAGAGGAACTAATTGCAGTTCCTCAGGTCTCAGGATGGTGGGGTTTTTTTCCTGCCCTCAATACCTGAATATGGCACAAGGCCATTGGTGTAAACTGTTTCCAAGGTTGGATGCCCATTTGAGAATGGTACCACTCCAGTGAATCCATTGGAAATGGGTGCTACCAGTCCTGGCACGGCTGCTGTTCCCAGGAGAGGTGGTGAATGTAGCCCTGCAGAACAACAGGAGAGAACATCCCATCAAAATTAAGGTCCCACAAAACCCTGCTCCCACCTTCCATCTCCCACCTTCAGACTGCTGTGTCTGAAGATGTTATCTATTCTAGTTGGCATGTGGAGATGACAGACTAGTGCTGGAGCCTTCACAGAGTCAAGAGGCAGCTCTGGTGAGCAGAGTGTGTGCAGCACTGCTGTCAGAGCTCTGGGGGGAACATTTTTAGTCTGCGTTTGTGCAGCACCTTGCATGATACATGCCTGTTCTTCACGGGTGTTCAGCCCCACTGTGCATCATCACTGTGGGATGATGGTAATGAATAACAGCACTGCTGACCTCAGAGTCGAGTGCAATCCTGGGAGCCCTGTCCTTCCCTACTGTATCAAAGGGGAAAACTGCAGCAAAAATGAACAGCAGAAGGGCAAGAGAATGTGTGCTGAGCACGTGAGGGTGTCAGGGAGGCTGCAGAAGTTTGTGCAGACTAGAGACTGCGGTGCTCAGAGGCTGCATGGATGGAAAAGAGCAAACTAATCCAGATGCTGAGCCTGGAGGAGTGTAGGAGCTGTTTTCCCTGGGTGGGCACCATGCCAGGTGCTGGGGCAGGAGGCTCCTGGCAGCGAAGGCACTCACCTGATGCTGGTGCAATGGGAGCAGCTGGCAGCCCGTTGAGACTGACGGCTCCGATCTGCTGGATGTGGCACGGGGAGAAGGCGACGCCCGGGCTCAGGTAGCTGCCGTGGGAGGTGGAGAGAACCGTCGTCTGCTGCTGCATCAGCTGCAAGGCAGGACCGTGCCGTCAGGGCTGGGTGCTGCCCAGGGCCTCCCACCCCCAGGGCCCTGCTGGAGCTGGGGGAGGCCACACGGGCCAGCCTGGCCACCAACATGGCCAGGACCAGGGCTGGTCTGCAGCTGCAGCCTTGCCATGTCCCCCACCCCCAGCCACTGCTGCGTGTTGCCAGGCTCCTCCACCTGCCCTGGAGCTTTGGGCTCCTGTCTCCTGCCCTGGAGCTTTGAGCTCCTCTCACCTCCCCTGGAGCTTTGGCCTCGTCGCACACANGAGCTTTGGGCTCCTGCCCCTGCCCTGGAGCTTTGGCCTCCTCCCACCTACCCTGGAGCTTTGGGCTCCTGTCACCTGCCCTGGAGCTTTGGGCTCCTGTCACCTGCCCTGGAGCTTTGGGCTCCTGCCCCTGCCCTGGAGCTTTGGCCTCCTCCCACCTGCCCTGGAGCTTTGGGCTCCTGTCACCTGCCCTGGAGCTTTGGGCTCCTGCCCCTGCCTTGGAGCTTTGGGCTCCTCCACCTACCCTGGAGCTTCAGGCTCCTGTCACCTGCCCTGGAGCTTCCCATAACACCACCACCCATCCAGGGTGGGCAGCAGCAGCAGCCCCACACCTGAAGGCCCATGCCGTGCCCAGCTGACAGTCCCCATGCCATGGGGCCCACGGGATCCTGGTGGCCACCTTCTCAAGCAGTGGCTGCCCACCGAGGTGGGACAGTGGCCTGGGCCTGGCCACACGGGAAAGCCCCCAAGAGCCGGGCACAGCTTCCCATCCTGCAGCCAAGGGACACAGCTCAGTGGGCACCCCAGTCCACAGAGCCAGTGCCACCCAGCAGTGCTGTCACCCCACGGGCCCTTCTCTCTGATCCCTTCTCCTGGGGCAGTGCCAGGGATGAAATACCACAGCTCTGCCTTGAGGAGCAGAGTGCAGGTTCCTCTGCTTCTGCCCAGCCTCACCAAGCACACCGTGGTGCTGGGGGACCCACAGAGCTCACTGTGGCACAGCCACCCTGCTCTGCAACCAGGAGTCTGTCCAGGCCCAGCTCTTCTGTCACACTTGGCCAGCAGAGGTCTGTCTGCTCCACGATCCACTGAGCTGAGCCTTTCCTCTGGCAGTGGCTGCACCCTCTGGGGTCAGAGGACATCAGCTCCTCCTGGTCCCATTGCACACCTGCCTAGGCAGAGATGCACAGTACGAAAGGAAGGGTGGGGATGAGATATGAGGTCAGGGGAGGAGGGTTAGGAGTAAGAAGAAAAAAATCCTTCTGGTCGTATTTGACCATCAGTGGGTGCTCTGGAGCATAAGATGCCCTCAAGGGTGCAGTGGCAACAAAGACTTAGTTCTGGATGCAAAATTATCCAGCCCCTTTTTAAGCCATCAAGCGAGAAGAGCAGGGGAGGCACAGACACAGCTCTTTGGAAACCACAGTTTCCCAGGAGGTGCTGAGGGGTAACACAAGGCAAAACCCAAGGAAACAACACAAATCTTCCTTACATTGCCACATCCCACTGTCTGCTCTGCAACATAAACACACAGCTCTCAGGTAACCTGCCTCATCCACAAATGGGAGAGTCAAGCCAGTCTGGCCAAGGTCTCAGCTGAAGAATCTGGTACCTCTGAAAAGTCTGTGGCCAGCTAAACCTGCTCCTGATTCCCTTCACACAGAAGCTGATAATTGCTCTCACATAAAAAGAGGAACTTTTTAATTGCTGTCTCTGTAAGCAGGTACAAGCAAAGGCACTGGGGTGAAACTGCCTGCAAGGCAGTGCTGGGACAGGGATGAGCCCTTTTTGGGGAGAGGTGGGCACCCCCTGGCACACCACAGGACCGAGGGCATCAGCACTGCACCACTCCACAAAGCAAGAGCCCTGCTAGCCCCTCTCTGTTTGCCACCACATCATCTCTGTGCTTCCCTTCCTGGGGGCCACTGACCCTGACCCAGCACTGCAGGGACGTGTGGCCTTCCCACAGCCAGCAGGTGTGCCCAGGGAGCACAGGTGGGCGAGGGAAGGGGCTTTGTGCCAGCCTGCACCCATGCCCAGTGCTGGCTGCACTCTGTCCCCACCCAGGGGTGCAGCAACCAACCCCTTCCTTCCTCACTGCGTGAATATTGATCTTCTTTTTCCTCCTTAATGCCTATTCTGTGCCAGGCCCTGGCTGGACCAAGACCTGCATCCGACTGCATATGCACTGACCTGGCATTCTGAAATTGTTCTCATTACTTACATAAAATTACCATAATGAACCATCAGAGCAGAAAGAAAAAGGGGGGGGAGCTGTGAACAAATTACATTTTGTGTTTGGAACTGATTTATGGTATACAAGAAATATTCAAGCATTATAAGCACTTAGTAAATTGCACTGGCTGCTTTTTTTAAGACTTCAGGCCTCTTTTGTATTGATAATTATTATTTTTTTCAGCTCCCAAGCATTTCCCTGACACCACCTGAACTAATTTGTTGAGGAAAATGAAATGAAGGAAACACTAACTTTTCACTTGCAGAGGCACTTGGGATCAAAACCTGGTTTAAGCATTGAAACAAATTGCTTCCAGATGCTTAGCCAGTTGTATGTCCCAGGTGAGACTTTTCCCTATAAACTGTTCCAGCTAACATGCACTGTTGGACTATTTTAAGTACTTTATTTTGCATATTTGAATAGATCAGAATAACTTTAGACTTAACATAGCGTGTGATTATTTCATGTTTAATTTGAGAGAGTTTTTAAAGAAAAAGGCAATTAGTAGAAATTTAAAGCACCCAACTGAAGTCAAAACCAAACCCAGCCAGGCTCCCAACTCCTTCAACCCCAGAATCATGGAAGCAATGAAATATGCTGGGGTTTCCTCCAGCCAGAGGGGCCACCTGCCAAAGCTGCCCATGGCAGGACATTTCCAGGTCCTGCAAGGAGATTCAGTGAAGAAATCCCTCTCTTTTGCCCCCTCTGCCAGAGATATTAGATGGCATTTCAAGGGACTGACACCCTCTCCCTCTGATGGGAACTGGCAGGATCTCTCCTCCAGGAAAAGGGAGACCAAAGACTGGGATGACAGAAGAGAAGAAACAGTCAGGTGTGAGATCAGTGCCCCAGGAAGAGAAAGGAGAAAGAATCAAACCCAGTGGAAAGTAAAAGCAAAAGGAGGGAAAAATCATGAAAAAGTGGGAGACAGGCTGAGTCCTGAGTCAAGGGGAAAGCCAAGCTAAAGTCTCAGATTAGGAAGGGCAGTGAAGGATCACAGACCAACACAGGAAAAACAGAACTGTAAAAACAGAAAGAAAATGCAGATTGGCAGGGAGCACAGCTTAGACCTGACTGGTTTCTTGTCATCAGCAGGAGCTCCTGAAGATCAGAGGGCACTTAAAAGACCAAGTCTAGAAGGTCTCACTGCTCTTCTTCCTTACACATCCTGGACCACAAGCTAATAAAGCACTTTCTGCCATCATAGCCTTGCTGTGTGGGCCATTCCTGCCTCCTTCACCACCACACCATGCCCCAGGCAGTGCCATCCCCGTGACAGCAGAGGACACACCAGAATGACCCCCTGGTGACCCACGGCTGAGCTAAGCTACAACCTTTGATCTAAGCCTTGTGAGGTGGACAGAAAAGACGGCAAAAGACCCTGGTGCCTGGTCAGGAAGGGTTCTTCCCTCCAAATCACACCTCTGCTGGAAAGCTTGGAATGGCATAGCTGTTCTCAGCTTCATCACACAAGAAATATCAAATAATGTGTGGTGGGTAAATCCCACATTTGGTTCCCAAAATTCCCCACCACACATGTATTGTCTCTTTTCCCTGCTCTTGCCACACACTTAGAAGACATTTGGCAGTTTCTGGGGAACCTTTGGAAGGAAGAGACCAGCAACTGAGAAACATTTCCTTCTCTGCCATATAAACAGAAGGAAGCCACATCAAGTAGCTGCTGAAACCAGAGGAGAAAGAGGTGTCCACATATATAAGAACAGATTTATTTGTGCTCCTTCCCCCTTGGGAAATTACTTGCAGTATCTACTTTCAAGTTCTTTATCAACACAAGAATCTCTCATGCCTTGAGCAATCCCTGAGCCTCCTTCCATGGGCTTTATACTTGGCAGTAAAGACCTCAAGATGGGAGACACTAAGAAGACTCAAAAGATGCTCCACCACATCTACCATGGGACTTGTAGAGTCTGGGACCTGCCTCAAACATCCATGGCAATCCCCACCATGGCTCCAAGGCAATGGGCTTCTCTCACCAAGATCCCAAGCATAGCCAGACTGCTGAAACACCTCTGGCCCTCTGCTAAACCCCCTCCAGCATCCTGCAAACCCCCCAGTCACCCCAGCCAAGGGAGAACACCCTGGGAGCCAAGGACACCACTGGGAGGGATTAGGGCCCTCCTAAGAATTTCAGCAGAGAAATAAACTTGTGGAGCTGAGCCCAGAGCTCTCACAGCACTCCAAAACCAGAGAGAGACACACATTTGTGCCACAGACCCAGAGCAGGAGCTCACAACTTGGTATAGTACACCTGGCAGACACTGCCCAGGAATCATGTGCTCAAAACAAGACACAAAGGTGCTGGGTCATGCCTGACCCCTTCCCAGACACCACACCAGAGCAACCCAGGCTCATTCTGAGGAAATCCCAGCTCTCCCCTGCCCCCCATCCCAGCGGAAAAACAGAACCTGTGCAACACAAGGCTGCTGACTGGAGAATCTGAAGCCAGCAGCGAGTCCCAGCGTGCTGGAAAACCTTCATGCAACCCTTCAGAGCCCAGCCTGTGTCTTCCCAGGCCCCGCAGTGCCCCGGGGCCAGCAGGGCAGGCTCTCCCACCCCCCCGCGGGATACTCACAGCCTGCGCATAGGCGCTGTATGGGCTGAACGGCAAGGTGAGAGATGGAGTGAATATCCCCAGCTGCCCCACCATTTGCTGCATGCGGCGGAGGGTCCTTTCCTTATCTGTGTCAGCAAACTTCACCACTAGACTGGAGGAGGCACCCTGGGCACAGAGAGAGGAGACAGACAGGAGGCAGGAGAGAAGAGGCGTGGGACAGCCAGAGAGTCAGCGGGCAGGCAAGGCGGGATGGGGCAGAACAGGCAGCAGAGAGGAGTGGGAAGAGGAGCAGAAGAGCAAATATTGGTGTGAAGGTGCTCGGGAGCTGCCTGGAGCCTGGGCTGTGCCCGTCCCCATCCGTCTGTCCATCCAACCCTTCCCCTCACACCCTGAGCCCTGCTCGGCTGCATAAGGTGGGTGCCTGGCTGCATTCACTGGGTGATGGTGTGGCCAGGAACACCCAGGTCACTGACAGCCACAAGCACCATCTCTCCACCACCATGAACTTGGCTGGGTAGGCAGGGCAGTTCCTGGCAGCTGGAAACAGCCCTGCTGCAGCAATGCACTGTCCTACCATGGGGTGCCCCAATTCAGGTTAGAGATCGCTGGGGATGAGATCACAACTGCAGCTCCCCTTGCACAGGAAGGCACAGCTCTGGCTACACAACCCCACAGGATGCACAAAGCATTCCCACCCACACCCAGCCCACCCCAGGGGCCTCCTCTGCTGCCTAAAGAAGAGAAGTTGGGGAGTGTGCTCAGGCACTGAAGTCCTGACCACCCATGCTGCTGAATTGTTAGCTTGCACCCTGCTCAGTTTTTAACTACTCCAGGGAGCTGTTTCCAAGACAAATTCATGGCCTGGTTTTGGCTCTCTTTTATTTAGCCTTTATAGCTGTAAGTGCTGTCACTACCAGTCTGGATGAGCACAGCTACAAACACCAGAGCAGGGGACAGGGTGGTTGCTGAGCCTGGAGCACAGATGTGCACACACACATCCCCACACACACCTCCCAGGCTGGAAACTGCAGCTGAACCTGTCGTGGTTTTGGAGTGTGGGGAGGTCCCTGCAACAGGGTAATGGGATGAGGATTAGGAATAGGGAAGGTCCCCTGGCTTCCAACTCACGGGCATTGTCTGGCTGCCATGGAGTGCGTGGATTGCTGCCTGAGCCTCTGTGTGAGATGAGAACTTTACAAAAGCACAGCCTGGAAAGGGACAGAAAGAGCACAGGAGATTGCAGTGACAGGACTGCTGTGAAAGTGCCATCACGCAAGAGACAGTGTCTGTATCTCAGGTAAGGCAAAGGAAAGCCACCCCAAGGAAGCAGGGAACAAAAAGGATGACTCATCCCAAGTCCTCTATCCTGGAAAAAAGAGGAAGGGTCTCAAATTATTACTTCAATGATACGCCCTACAGATGATGTCACCATCTCCACCCTTGTCCCTGATTACCTCTTCCCCAAAGTCTTTATGGACTCCTAATTGTGGGTACAAACATTCCAACTCTGCGGGCCCAGGCTGACAGAACAGGCTCACCAGTGACCCTGGTAACTCAGCTGCTCATGGTGCTCTGCTTCCCCTCCTTCTCCCTCGGCCTCTGCCCACCTTGCCCAGCCCTTCCTGGCAGCAGGTGACTCCTCCTGCCCTGCTCCCTCTGCCAGGCTGGGTTCCCACCAGAGACACACTGGGGGGAGAAGTGCCCCAGTGGGGAGGAGGCCCAGGCAGTGGGGCTGGTGAGCACTGCCCGCAGAGCAGGGACAAAGGGCACGGCACACACAGGGGTTCACACCTTTGCTGTTCCCATCAGGTCCGCGGAGCACCGTACATTCATCAATGACCCCAAATGGTTCAAAGAGCCGGAGCACGTCATCCTCAGACTGCTGCTTATTTAACATGCCCACAAAGAGCTTCCTGTCCCCTAGGGGCAAACACAGAAACATCAACCTTCTATGAGGCTTACAGTCCAGAGCAGGAGGAGAGGGACACTTATGCACAAAACAGCCTAGTGTTAAAAACATGCCTGGCGTGGAAATGAGTTGCTGTTGGCTGAAATGCTTCCAGGGGGGAGTGGGCAGGGTCCACCCAAGCTCCTCACACCTGCAAAGGTTTCTGTGGTTTCCTCTACCCTACCATCCCCAACTGAGAAAAGATTAATAATTTCTTTTTATTCATTAGCCTTTTCCTTTGAATAATCCAACGCAAATGATGAAGAAAAACTGTCTGGGCAATTACACTCTTACTGATCAGCATGTGAAATCCAAGAGGTACCTTTGGAAACACAGCAGACCAACTCAGGCAGGGTAATAAATTCCGGGACTTTTGACTTCTCTTTCCTTTTCCTTTCCTCCAAGATCACTGTTTCTTCAGCTGCCATGTAACTAAGCGTCTTGGTTTCCATTTGCCCTTGCCCACCCAGTCTAACCAGCTGTCTCCTAAGGCCTGGGATAAACCCTGGCATCCTGGGCCCAATCTGTGTCACCACAGGATCACCCAAATACCAGACACTTTGGTGAAAGCCAACAAACATCTCCATGGTCCCCTCTCCGCCCTCTCCAGTGGCATTTTGTACCCGTGCCACACTGGCAGGGAGATGGAAGGGCTGGCCAACACATCCAGCACTTTGAGCTCAGGGTCCTTCTGGGTTCCTCCTCACAAAAGTGAGGATTATGGTTTTCTTGGCATGGGTAAGTGGGGAGGCAAGAAAGGTGCAGAGCCCACCCATCAGTGCCCACAGGGGCTCACCAACCACCTGGTGCCACCCAGTGAAGCCCAAACACAGCAGGGGTTGGGGTAACACCCTCCACAGAGTGATGGGAGCAGCTATTAAAATACCACCACACTGCAATCCTGGCCTAAATACCAACCCAACCTCCATTCTTGCAAGGAAATGGTTGTGCCAGCTAGTGAGCTCACCCTCCCCCAGTGCCCCAGACACGCTCGGGGAGGGAGAAATGACCCACAGAAGGGAACACGTCGGGATGTGGCTCTGGGGGAGCCGTGGGAGAGGATTCCTTATTGTGAGCGACAGGATGTGAGGGGCTGGCTGCAAACACACCAATGCAACGTGACGCATGTCAGGGGCAATAGCAGGGAAGCTGCTCTCTGTTTGAGAGTGCAGTGACCTGAAAACCAACAGGTCTCGGAGCTACAGCAGCAGCACAGCCTGCAGGGGTGGTGCTGTGTACGGAGGGCAGGGATGGATGGCACATCCCACAGTCACACCCCACCAAAGCTTGTCCCAGCCCCTTCCCTGCCCCTCTTTGCTCAGGGCACAGTCCCCACCCGGGTGGGCAAACAAGGTGCCAGGTACAGAGGCACTGGGGGGCACACACAGGTGGGACCTCCACGTGCCACTGGTCCCTGGCAGAAAAGCAGATGCACACACAAGAAAGGACAATCAGAGGCTCATGCATGCCCAGCAACACACGGGCACATCGACCCAGCCCCAGCAGGTGCTCCCAAAACAGAACTCCTCAGTAAGCAAGAGGGATGTGCAGAGACACCACAGAGTCACCTTCTCCCACAGAGCCCCAGCACAGACAGAGCTCTCCTCCAGCACCACAGGGGCCACTTGTGCCCACCGCAGATGAAGTATTAAAAGTGCTGCATCCAAGGCTCTAAGCCCAGCCCCAAAGAGAAACTCCTGATTGATATAACTAGAAGTGGCTGAAATATATGAAATATATGGCCCTGTGTGTATTTTAAGGGCCAAATTGCCCAGCTTCCCCATTTTCATGATTCCCTGGGTAACTAAACCTGTGGGGATTTCACCCCCTTCCATTTTCCCTGCAATGCTTCCTACATTTCTCCCCCCTGCATGGCAATGGTTGCATTTGGAGACACAATTTCAGCTGGTTGGGTCCATCCCAGTTGGTGCTGCCCAGTAACACCCAGCCCAGGCACAGGAGCCAGTAAAGCAGGGGCTGTATGTACAGGGCTAGGTCAGAAGTGCTGATGGCTAAACCACCCAAAAAATAGCACATCATAAAATCTGACTGGGAAACAGAGGGTAGGGAAAAAGAAAAAAGGGACTGGAGAGGAACATATTTACTGTGAGGTGAAGAAGAGCATGCAAACTAAAGGAGCAGTAGCTCAGGGCTCTGACTGACACCCCCTGGTGCCAGTATGGACCCAGTTTGTCCCTGGCAGGGGACACTGGAGCTGTGTAGTGTCCCCCCTTCCTCTGTCCTAATCCATATTGCAGCTGCAGCTGGGCCTTATTTCAGATCTGTGCCCCACGCTGCTGCCTCTGGGCTGCAAACACAGCTCCTCCAAAAGCAAAAGGGGACTGGGAAATCCAAGGACCGACTTTGGGTGCTGTAAAACAATCCTCTGTTCTCAGAACTTGCAAGCAAATAACTGGGCAAAGATTTACCAGCCAGAAATGCACTTGATGGTCCTGCCTTTCTCCCCAGGGACCCAGCAGGCTGCCTGGCTGTCCTGGTCAGGGTGGCAGGGGGGGAAACTCAGTTATGGCAGAAATTTAAGACTCTGGAACTCCAGGTGAGGGGAACACAAAGCTACACGGACTTAATGCTACTTCTGCAACACTGGCCTTTTGCTTCTGGATCTGATTTTGTGTGAGTGAGATTCTTGTGGAAGAACAGTGGGTGGCCGGTGGAGAGCTGGGTAAGTGGTTCCAGTTTGGGCTGGTGACCAGTTCAGTACAAAGACCTGATGGTTTCCACAGACACCCAAAGCCTGAGGCTCCACCAGGGAACAGCCTAATGGATGGGAGAGGCCACACCTTTGCACGGAAGGCACTGAATGAAAAGGAACCTTGTCAGCTTGCAATCCAATCAACATCAAGTTACTCATTATTTTCTCCCCCAGAGAGCCCTGAAAATTCCCGGATAATTCTTGTGGTTTCTTCCTCATACCATTTCTGTTGAATCAAAAGCCTTTTCCCATACCCTGCACTTTGGGGAAAGTCCCTAAAAACACTGAGTGCAGTTGTACTGCAGGTCTGTTGTCTGACAGGGCTCACTAACAGAACCTTTTGGAAGTCCTGTGTTTATGTGGGAATTTCAGCTTTCCTCTTTGGAATTGGGAAGAAACCAAATGCCAATCTCCCTGGCTATACAGAACAGCTCCAAACTGCGACACCTCGGGGGCTCAGGCTATAATGGCAAATGTAAATATACACCCCTATTGGTTTGGAAGCTTTTCTGAACGCCCAGAACAGCAATATTGGAAGGGAATGAAGTCACTGACAACATAAGAGAGAGGTTTTCTCACAGTGAATCACGTTTCTTAGACTGCACGTAGGGAAAGGGTCCAGCCTGTTTCCCTGGGACGTGTCTTTGCAGGGGCTGAGGAACCTGTGAAAGGGCTCTCCTGCTGTGACCTCTCCCTCCTCACATCTTGGAGCCCAACCTGATGCCCTCCACCTTCTTCCAGCTTCCCAACAGGGCTGTTCCCCCACCAGCCCTTTCACCCCGAGCTCTGCTACCACCACTGCCAGACCCCAGCCCAGCTGGCATCCCAGGGCACTGCTGCAGGTCAGCAGCTCCTCCAGCTGCCCAGCAGGGCTTTCTGCACCACTGGAAGGTCTCCTCTCCCTCCTCCTGCTGTTTCCCTTTCGCTTTCCCTACAGCTCTTGGTTTTCACCCTCTGATTGGCAATTTCCCATGCAGTCCAGCAACCAGGAAAATCGACTCTGATCTCTGACTGTCGAGTTCCCATGGAAACATGCTCTGGGCACAGCCAGCCACCCAGGCAGCAGGAGATGGGCCAGCACAGAGCACGCTGCTGATGGAGCTACGAGCCAGGGGTTGAGGCCATGGAGGCCAAGAGAAGGAGAGAGGAGAGCACACAAGCACTGGACACAGGTCCCCTAAGCCCAGTGGATTCAGGTCATCTGGCCAACAGCTGTCAGCAGGATCAGGGAGAGAGGGGAAACCCAGTTAAGCCCTTGGGAGAGCAGCAAATCTCCTTGGCTATGCAGAGAGCTGCCTTGTCTCCAGGCAGGACTAATGGGCTTGGGCTGGCTGTCACATCACATCACTGCAGCTCCTCTGCCCCCTCACTCCTTCTCCTCCTGGCACTCCCAGGCTCCCATCACAGGCACAGGGGAAGGAAGGAAAAAGCTGGCAGTGCCTGCCCCACAATCTCAGGTCCCACTCGGAACTGATACAGGCAGGAACTTTGTAGTCATGAATTCCTTCTGCAGGGTGCAGTAACACTGAGCAGCCAGATAACCCTACACAGCCCCTGCAAGGCTTGGCCAAAACTGCCCCTTTGGCACACAAATTAGCATCTCTTAGGCCAGGAGACAGATTCTGGTGCTCTAACTTCATGCACTTAATTCAGGGTGTTTCATTTGAGAAATGTCAGTCCCTGGAGAGTATCAAAGAGGTTCCCTTCAAGGGTAATGCAGAGCAGTGCCTCAGTGATGCATGCAGCTATTCCCTTGATGAATTCCTAGTCCAAGCAGTTCTGCCCTGCCCCAAATCTTTCTTTTACCTCCTGCCAGGGTGGGGTTATTGCTGTGGGGAATGGCTCTTTCCATATCTGCTCATCCACTCCCCTGACAAGTGGAGCATCGTGACATTTCGAAAGAGCAACCTGATTCAGACAAACCCAGGGTGCTGTCTTGATGCTGCTGCTGCCTCAGGAAAAGAACCAGTTTGCCTTGGATCCTGTGGGAGCTGCTTGTTTTTCAGCCCTGCCATGGGGAAGCAAAGAGCCCAGGCTGCAGAGAGCCAGGGGTCCAGGCTCCAAAGTGCTGCTCTCCAGGCCTTGGCCATGGGAAGCAGAGCTGATGTTCTGATGTTTGCAATATTAGAGAACGTGGCACTTTTCATCAGCTTAGCGATTTCAGAGTTCAGTGCCTTTCCCAAAAGCTTGCTTACAAATCAACACCCTGGGTTTTAACCTGTTGGCCTCTCCCTCTTTGACAGAGGAGCTGAGGCATCAGAGATGTCACATCCCAACACTTATGGCTGTGCACAGGAGAGTCCCCACCAGCAAAAGACACAGTGCAGAATTATCTCAGCCCAGTACTGGCCACCAGAGACTCCAGAGCTGCTCTCACCAGAGACACAGAGCCAAGGAACCAAACCTGGGAAGGGGAGTGCCAAGGGGACACACGAGGCCCTGCAGCACGTCCTGTGTTTGGGCTGTCCTGCTGTCTGTCCCTTTCTGGGCTGGTGTCCTGCTGTCTGTCCCTCTCTGGGCTGGTGTCCTGCTGTCTGTCCCTCTCTGGGCTGGTGTCCTGCTGTCTGTCCCTCGCTGGGCTGCCAGGGCTGTCCTGCAGCCACATCTGCCACCATTACTGGCCTGGTGATGTTGGCACTGGGATGACTGGCAAAGGCTCTCCTAGTCTCCTATGCTGCTCTTTGGGTTTTCTGTTGTGTTTTGTTTCTTGTTTTTTTTTTTTGTTGTTTTTTTCTTTTTTTTTAAGATTTATTAGGAGAAACCTCAGATACAACAACAGAATTTCTGAATTAATCAGAAATCCAGGTTGGAAATTTTTAACCTCAGTGTGGGAGGGGAAGGATTGACCAGCTACCAGTTGAATCCAGAGGCAATATAAGGTGTCAGCGAGAAGTTGGCCCCCTCTACACCCATTACAGGCCTCTCCAAAGGACTCCCCATCCACTCCTAACGTCATTTTCAACAGTGAAACACTCTGAAGGAACTGGTCTCTTTTTACTGTCCATAGCACAGATAAGGACCTTAAACTCCACCCTGAACCCAGAGGCTGAAGGAAGGTGGGATGAATCCAGTCCTATGGGGTTTAGGCTCCTTGGAGGCTTAAATCACATTTTATAGGTGGCATTCCTGGGATTCTCAGTATAGCCCAGGAGAATAAAAACGCCCAGACTTCAGTAAAAGTTATCCCTCAAGTAAATTACCAAAACTTATAAAATCCATTTGGAAAAATTATGTGACTTAAACAATTTTTTTAAAAGGAGAAACACACAACCATAAATACACACATTTATATAAAATATTATAAAATATATCTCACATTCCTGACAGTCCTCTTAAAATTAGCCTTCCAAATCTAAATCCCACCTGCAGGACGTGCTGCCCCACGGCACAAACAGCACCACACAAATCAATCCTCCCAAACTAAACTGCTTTCACAGCACAAGGCATGGAGAGGCAGATGTGGGAATGGAGAGAAAAGGAAAAGACACACATCAGTAAGACAAGGGAAAGCAGCCAAATGAGTTAATGGATTAGGAAAGGGCTGGAGCTGGGAACCTTCTCCACCTGGAGGAGGCATTTGAGCTGCTGAGAGCTCCCCATTAAATGACCAGATGAACATTAAATGAACTTTCTCAGTCTCCCAGCTCTGAACTCACTGTGTGCTGCCTGGCCAGGCTGGTCCCCTGCAGGCTGACAGCACCTCCACCTCAGCAGCCTCTCCCTCCAGACATTATTTCCCCACCGTGTGGCCTTGGCAGGTGATGGGGGCTCTGCAGGACCGAGAGAGGGAGGCTGGGAGGGTTCAGGGGAGGGAGCTGCAGACTGGGGGCAGCTGTGCAGGGCTCTGCCTTTTATTGGGCTGGTTTGGTGTGCAGATGAAGAAACCTCTTCCCAACAGCTCTCAGGAGCCTGAGGGTCACACACCATCGTGCAGGGCTGCTTCAGTGCCCTCCTGGGACAGGCTCTGCCAGGCCAAGAGCACCCTCAGGGAGCTGGGGGAGAGTGGAGGGGGCGGCCACACTGTCCCCTTTAGGGCTTGGGGTGCTGTCACCTGCATCCAGCCAAACCTTGCCCTGGGCTCTCCTCCTGCCCCCCAATCTCTGCCACACACAAACACCTCCTCCTCTTTCCCTGGTGCCCCTCACGAGCACAAAGCCACCACCACAGGAGAAACAAGGAGAGATGACAACTACCTCCACGGCTCTCGCTGTCCGCGGGTTTCACTTGAATGGGGCGCGCCATCTGCAAGGAGAGAGAAATGCAGAGGGTTAGAGCTTGGCCCATCTGCCCAGCACACCCTGCTGGTGGCAGTGCCATCAGGGAGTCCCTTCCTGCCCACCCTGCAGAGGGGGACGGTGGCAGAAAGGGGACCAGGACATTGTGATGGCAACCAGGACCCCTGGAGAAGGGGCCACTCATCAAAGAGAAACCTGGCACTTTTCCTGTTCAGCTGCTTGCCTGAGACCACAGCTCTCCTAGAAATGCTCCCCTGCTTGCCCAGGTGCAGCAAGTGGCAAAGGGAGGACTCTAAGGAAGGAGTGACTAGAGCCTGGACAGTGGTGTGAGGTGAGATTGTGCTTGGGAGATCTCCCTGTGTCTGCCCTGACCCAGCTGAGACACTTTCCTTGCAGGAGGGAAGGCAGGCNCTGGGAGCTCTCCCTGTGTCTGCCCTGACTCGGTGCAGGAATGGTCACATCACCCAGCTGTGACACCTTCCTTGCAGGAGGGAAGGCAGGCTGGCCCTGACCTTGGCTAAAAGCTGTAGAGCAAGCAGGCATGTCATGTTCCCCCCTTCCCAGCCCTCATGCAGACAGAGCCCTGTGCACCACAGTGGCTGTGGAGGAGGGCAGGGCTGCTCTCAAGCCACATCTCTGGCCCTCAGGGACAATACTCGGGTTGAAAGTGGCGAAACTCCTCTCGCCTGGGTGTGGAGAAGAGCTTTTTACCTCTCTCACAGCCATTAGTGTCATCAGCAATAATCCAGCCACGAACAACAAGCCTGAAGGGTAGTTTAGCTCACATGATGGGGGACTCTCCAGGTAAGACACAAGGAGCTGCATTAAGGAACTCACAGCTTTAACTGGCTGGTTTGCAAAGTAGGGCAAAACTCTCATGTTGCTGGCAGGTCTGCACGTCCTGTGCTACCCAGAGAGGAGCCTGACGAGCTGTGTCCTCCTCCCCAGCCAGCAGGATCCAGCTGTGCCAGAGTCTCCCCAAAAGAACGGTGAAGATTTCCACACTCACAGCACATCTCCCTCCACGTCTCCCAGCATCATTCACAGGGGCTGGCAGTGACCTGAACCAGTGACATTCATCAGGAAAACCAAGCAGAGGGTGGCAGGTGAGGCTGGCACACGAGCTGTGTGGCATAGCCTGACCCCTCTCTTAGGAAACACCCTCAGGAAAAGCAGCAACAGAACAGAAAACGAATTCAAGCCATAAAAGTCACCGGTGAGATGTGTTTAGGAGCCAGCATGCAGCATGTGGAAGGCTGTCAGTCCCCAAGGGGTGGCTGAGCCAGACTGGCCAGAAACCAGAGGCAGAGCTCACGTTCACAACAGCTGGAAGAAATCCGGGAAAAGTCACGTGGCACTTCACAGGACGGAGATGCCAAGCAGGAGGTGACAGGCTGGCATGGCCATGGCACACAGCGCTGCCAAAGCCTGGCAGCTGGACATGGAGGGTGTGCCATGGACTGGTGGAGCTCAGGCAGGGGGAGCAGAAGCTCCCTGAGTGAGCAGCCCCACAACCAACCCAGCAATACCCCCCTCAAGGAGTGACACAGGGCAGGCAGGTCCCCAAAGAGAGGCAAAGCTGCACCTTCACAGGCAGCAGTGCCAACCCCACCTGCACCTCCCAGGACTTGATGCATCCTGCAGGGAAGAGGGAGGGGCTGCAGGTCCCCTTCCCACCCTGGATCAGCTGTGTGGGTTTGCAGGGCTCAGGATACCCCTCTGGACTGTGCCATGTGGCCCCAGCACTGGCACTCACAGCCTTCAGGCTGCTGCTGCCCCCAGGAGCTGCCAAGGACCTGGCATCCCTTTCCTGAGCTGAGTGAGATGTGGAACAGGGATTCAGAAGTGTTGTGGTCAGAGAAGCCTCTGATTCCCTTGCTGAGATGCAGAGGCTTCTTTGGCTGCTCCTGGTGCCTGGCAATGTGCCTGTGTGAGCTGAGGCTGGCAGTGCCCTGGGCACAGGCTGGGTGGGACAGGGCAGGCAGCCCAGATGTGTGCTCAGAAGAGAGGGCTCAGTGCAGAGCCAAGAGGGGCAGCTGGCCACATCCCTCCCCACTGCTCCCACAGCACGGAGAAACAGTTTTGTGTCCACCCAGGATGCAGAACCGGAGCTGGACCGAACTGATGGGGAGGGAGACAGAGGGACAGGCTGGGATCTCAGGCTTCTGATGAGGAGCAAAGCCATTTTGGGGTGGGAGGGGCAGAAGGGATGCTGTGGGAGCCAGGAGCTAATGGGCACACACATCACCCCCTGCAGCATCACCCAGGCAGGGCTGCTGGGCTGAGGAGGGGGAGGATGGGGGAGGTTGGGTACCTGGGGCCATGTCCCTGTCCCCTCCCCCAGCAGGGCTGTCACTCCAGCTCCCAGCACCTAGGATAAAGGAGGGGTTGCCATGGAAACGGTTATTCACCACATGGAACCTGACATTTGCGGCTGCCATGGCAACCAGCTCTTGGGGGCATTCCCTCTGCCTTGCACAAAAGAGACGTTTTGATATGATCTCTGGGGAGGGGGCCCCCCTCCACCCATCTGTCCAGCCCTGTCCTTCCCCCCATCCCAGGGACGCCCCTCCAGAGCCCACCCCGGGGTGGGGAGCCACGGCTGACCCCTCTGAGCCTGCCACGGTGGGCGAGGGCACCCCCCCGAGCCCCAGAGCCCCTGGTGGGGTGACACAGAGCCCATGGAGGTGGCACTGCCAGCACAGCGAGGTGGGTCAGTACTGGTGCCAGTCTGGAAGGAGCATCTGGCTGAGGCCACAGGAGGATGCAGGGATGCCCAGGGCAAGGCCAAGCATTTGGGCTGCCCTGCACCCCCCATCTGCACCCACAGCCCCTCTCCTGCCTGCCTGACACACCACCCTGGGCACACACAGGAGGATGCAGGGATGCCCAGGGCAAGGCCAAGCATTTGGGCTGCCCTGCACCCCCCATCTGCACCCACAGCCCCTCTCCTGGCACACCACCCTGGGCACACACAGGAGGACTCCCCCTCTGCCCGTGCCACACCAAGCTTTTGGTAAAGGGTTGCCCATTTCCAGAGCTCCAGTGACCCTGAGAGACACCCACCAACCTCAGGTCGGCTCTCTGGGCTGGTCCTCGTCTGTTCTGGAAGATATGGGTAAAGAGAATAAAACACAAGAAACATTCCAGGTGCTGGGGCTCAGGGAAGAGCAGCAGGATTCTCTGCCTGCTTCTCCTGAAAGGTCTCCCAAGGGACGAAGGAGAAGGTATGGTCCTCCTGGCAGAGAAATGCCCATCCAGAGGCTGCCACAAACAGGACACCACCACTGGAATCCTTCTGAGTCCTGTGTTGCCATCAGAGATGAACAAAACACCAAAGGCAGAGGGAGCCCACAATGCTTAAACTCAACCACACAGGGCTGAAGGCCTTGAGAAAGGTCCCTGTAGGGTCCTAAACTTTGTGTACAGGTCTCAGGCAAAGAGCTCTGTCCCCTACAGGAATCAATGCACAGAAAGGGTGGTCAGGCTTTACCTCTTCCCTCTGAGGGAGAAAGAGAATAACAGGACAGCAGGGAGGACTGGGAGTACAAATCCTTCTGGCCTCCACTCATCCCCTGAGGCTGCACAGCAATCAGAGACACACCTGAATAAGAAGGGTGTATTTGTACCTGCCCAGCTGGGGCCAAATCCAGGGTCAGGATGTGCCTGCCTGAAATTCCAAGCCCAGAGCAGATGCACATGCACTGACATGAATGCCTTTACCACACAAACAGCAGCAGCCACACGTGTGGCATGGGAAACTTGAGCCATGATTTATGAGCTGCACCTGCCTTGCTGGCTGAGCTTTATTTTACTTCTTAAATTATTCAGCTGGGCATTATTAGTCTTTATTTCCTAAGAATATCACATTAATATTGAGCACATGCTGTCAGGACACCACGGGCCAAATGTCCCCCACACTTCACAGTCCTCCTCACCCATTCCTAATGACAGACCAAGAGCTGTCACCTCCACCACCCACTGGACCCAAGGAATCTTCTGGAGCCTCCTGGAGCTGTGGGCACCAGATGGGCAGCAGGTGGGAGGGGGCAAAGCTCCCCCTGCCCCTCTCCAGCCTCCCCCTCCCTTGTGCCCTCCCGGCTGCATCCACACCTGCCCTTTCTGCACACAGAAAATGTGTCCCTGCCCTATCCCTCTCCCTCTCACGAGCCCAAGGGCTTTGTAGGCTTGTTTTCTTGGAGGTGGGAAGCAACTGGCCTGCAGGACAGGGGCACAAAGCCATCCTGACCTCTGGAGCCCTACAAGCCACAAAGCACAGCAGCCCCATGTCCTGCACAGCCCTCGGGGAGCACTGAGGGGACACCCATGGTCACAGAGCCACTGAGGGGACACCAATGGTCACAGAGTCACTGAGGAGACACCCATGGTCACAGAGTCACTGAGGGAACACCCATGGTCACAGAGTCACTGAGGGGACACCCATGGTCACAGAGTCACTGAGGAGACACCCCTGGTCACAGAGTCACTGAGGGAACACCCATGGTCACAGAGCCACTGAGGGGACACCCATGGTCACAGAGTCACTGAGGAGACACCCATGGTCACAGAGTCACTGAGGAGCCCAGAGGTTTCCAGGGAACAGGCAGGGCTCAGGGGCCTTGCTGGCAAAGTGTCTGGATTACATCCCACCCCATGGCTGGTGTTTGCTCAGCAAATACTCAGGAGAAGTGGGGAAACTGCTCTGTTTGGGCTTCCTCCCTGCTTTGGGGGAAATGCTCCCCACCTTTGCATCACTCTTAGGATCAAGGATCTAAGGAAAATTCCTGGCCCTCCTAAAGTCAGAGGGAGCTTTGCTACTGGTTCCACCAAGGTCAAAATGAGTGATTTCTCTCCCCACAGCCCAAAAAGAGACTTCTGGAGGTGAACTGGCTCCCTGCATTTACATCAGTGCCCAGCATGAGCTGCCAGTCACCTCAGCAGTCTGGTAGCCCTCTGCTTCAAGGAGGAGCAGGGACTCCCAGACTTTGCTTCCTCAGCTTTCAAACTGCAAGAGCTGGAGAGAAGGAAAAAGCCCTCTGGGACAGCAGGGCAAGCCTTTCTATTAATTAAGAGTAAGTGATGTAAAATAGCCCCCTAGGTGCAGTGCAGGGGAACCTCAGAGTGTTAAGAGGGTCAGAGGCAGAGAGCAGGAAGCACACAAAGCTCCTCTGGGACAGCAGGAACCAAAAGGCATCCAAGGCCATTGGCACAATGAGGTCCTGGGCTCTTATACTTCACAAATTGTGGGCTGGTCCTCTTCTGGCCAGTTAAAAATGCCCTGCCTGAGCGCTCATAACCACTTCTGGCTGAGCTGAGTACATAAATATAAATGCTAATTTGCTCATTTGGATTCTGTTTCTGATGGGGAATGCAAGCAGGAATGGATTTGTGCCAGCCTCAAAGCCTGAGGATCCTACTTGCCTCTTTCCACTGACATCTCAGGGTCCCTTAGTCCCACCCAGGAGGACCAGCCTTCCCTGAGAAAGGGGAGTTGCCTCTCACACAAACACCAGCAGCACCAGCACCAGACACCACCCTGGCACAGGTCTAAAGGCTGCTTAGGAATTCACCTCATTCCATCTCCTCATGGAGGAAACCAGGCTAATTATGAGCCCTGTGTTGCAGGGGGAGGAATGGAGGGGTGTGGGGATGAGGATGGTGCTGAAAGGCTGTGGCAGGAGCAGGATATGAAGCCCAGAGCACAAACCACTCAGCTCCTGCCTGCGTGGCTGGGGCTGTGTCTGTTGGCATCACCAAGGAACATTGTTGAAGGACTTCAGCCCACTGCTTTATGCCACCAAGAAGAGGACTCATTAAGCTCATAACTCCTTTCCTAAGTTTCTCTGGGAGGTGTTTTCCCCATCTCCAGCACAGCAGGCAAATCAGGCAGAGCAGGGAAGTTCTCCCCCAGTCCCTGCTGGAGCTGAGTGCATGCAGGAGTCAGTAAGCAGGTTCTCTGAGCAGCACAAGGGTCACCACACACATGGACTGGTGCTGTCCCCCTTGGAATCTCCACTGTGCCATGCCCCTTCTGCTGTAAAGCACTCAGACAACCTTGTCCCCACTGTAGCCAGTTCTGCTCTGGGAGGAAGGCAAAAAACTTAACACCACAGCTCAGAAAGCCTTTGGATCAGCCTGGTACCTCAAGGGAAGTGACAGCACCATTAATGAGCAAGAACACCAGAGGACCAGCAGGAGGGTCCACCCGGTGTGGCAATTCCAGCCCCTGTGGTAGAACCACAGAATCATTTGGGCTGGAAATAAAAAAACCATTAAAATCATGTACCTGACTGTGTGGCAGACACTTTAGAGTGCAGTCCCTCACAACTCCAGGATCAGTCAGTCTGTCCTCAAGGGGCTCCCTGCTTGATGTCTCAGTGCTCTGCAGGGCTCTGCATTAAGGACAGCGTTACCTGACCTTCCCTGGTGCCCTGATCTCTTCTTGTCACTTGTGATTAGTGCCACTGAAGGGCAAAAGAGCTCTTTTAGGAGGGAAAAGGGAAGGGCCAGCTTTCTCAAATCCTTTCCTAGATGTGCTAGGGCAAGTTTCCTCACGAGGCAAGTGGGGAATAAAAAATCCTGGGCCAAATTCAGGCAAGTACCTCTCTGGTTTCCAGGGGGCTTTATGGCAGAGCAGAGAAGAGTAATATTTGGCTCCAAACTTCCTCCTGCTCCTCCCCACTGTGACAGGGCTGACTTAAAACCCAAAAAAACCCTGTAGCAAGTTCATCAAGACCACCAGACATCACTGTGGGCTCCAGAGGACCCAGGCAGGGCTGGGTGGTCAATCCCACAGCCCTGCAGGATCCTGTTTCAGCAGGGACAGAGACTCACCCAAGGAGGCCCTTGCCACAAAAGTCACCTCCCGCCAGGTGGGAAGTGCTTAGCAGGGCTGCAGAAAGCAGGGAGAAGATGCTTGGGAGATGGGTCACCATCTATGAGCAAGGGCAAGAAAACTGCAGGGGGGAAAGCTGGGGGTGCTGCCACACTCAGCTGGCTTTGCCCTTTTCACTGGGCTGGCTGGAGAAGACACACAGACAGCACCCACCACCCATCTCTGCCTGTGCCCCCTGGTGCCCACAGCATCCCCAGCTGCTTCTTCAGGCACAGCCTGGAGCCCCGTGGAGCCCAGAACAGAGGGCAAGGTGTCTGAGCTGATGGCACAGCGGGTCCTGCAGAGCCTGCCAGGGTCCCCCACGGCTGTGCTGGCAGGTTCACAGGCTGCCATCACTCTGGGTCTGTCACCTGGGGGCATCCTCAGTGCCCCCCACTCCCTGTGCCCATGGCAGCGTGGTGGCAGTGGCCAGGAAAGCATCTCTGCCTGCACACAGACCGGCTGCACCAGTTCCCTTGGCAACCATTTACAGGAACAGTGGGAGTGGTACAAACCCTCCAGCAATACTGACCTGCCCATGGGAACAGCCACAGAAAAGGGGTCTGAGCCCCAGCAGGAACATCCTGAGGCAGTTATGGCTGATAGTAGGGAAGCTGTTTCCTTTTAGGAGTGCTGACAGACTAGAAGAGAGGCCCAAGGCATGCAGGATCCCCTTGGGGATGGTCAAAACTCACCAGGAGAAGGTCCTCAGTGACCTAAGGCAGCTAACCCTGCTTTGAGTGGGGTCTGACCAGAGGTCTCTTCCACTGTGAACTACCCTGTGATCCCACCTATATCCATAGTCACAACCACAAACCCTGGGTGATCCCCAGGGGATGGGAATGTGGAGCCTTGGCCAGAAGGGTGGGTGTCTCTGCCAAGGTGTGTGTGGGGTGGGAGAAGGTGCAGGTGTGTTCACAAGCTCAGGTAAGAGCTCAGCAGGGCACACACCCAGCTCTTAGGAGACAAAAGCTCTGTGCTGCAGGGAGATGCAAGAGCCCAGTGTGCAAAGGGCAGGAATTTCCCTGGAGAAAGGCAAGTCCTTGTGCACAGGACAGAGCCTGCACGTGGGAATGGGTGCTGGTCTTTAATTTCATGATTCTTCCAATTCCACAGGCAACAGGAGCCAATGCCTGCCTTGGAAGCTTCCTTTTGCCTGGCCTCAGTGCTGGCACTTCTCTGGGCAGCTGCCTCACCACATGATATTCTCAGCCCCTTCAGCCAAACCCTCACCAGCACAAGGGTTTGCAATTCTCTCTGCAGGGATCAGGCACTTCTGCAGCTTCTGCTCAGGGGTTGCTTTAGCCCAGCACCTTCCTGTCCTGCTGCTGCCACTCCAGTGAGATGGCCTTGCCATGCTCTCTGCCTCCTACTGAGAGTGTTGCATGTCACCCAGGAACTGGCCAATATTGTCTATCAAATCTGCAGGATGGACATGGGAAGGACTTCTCCACCCTGCCATGCCCTGCCCAAAGGTTCAAGCTGCAAAGATGAACAACTGGGGCTCAGCTTCAGCCCCCAGCCAAACTTTGGAGCCACCTCCTCCCCTCCTCAGCACATGCCCCAGCTTTGCCAGCTGCAATACCCTGTAGTGTTCACATGAAGAAACTTCCAGAAATCCTGGTCTTCACACCAGCGCTTGTACAAACGAGAGGGGAGGGAAGAATGAGACGCTCTGACCTGTGTCCCAAAGCCCCTGCAGGCACCTGTACCCTCCCTGTGGCTCCTGCCAGATGGCCCAAGTGAGCCCTCACTCCTGGCAGCACAGGGCACATCCTCCCCCCGGGGCTGCCCTCTGCTCCAGCTCTGCTGGCTCCCTGCACTGTTCCTTGTGCCCAACCACCTGAGTTGGTGCTGCAGCACCTCAGCCCCTGAGTCTCTCCTTCCCAGAGTCTCTCCCTGCTCTCAGGCTGCTGCTCTCTGTAATTTTCCATCCCTGTGTCCCTGCATCCATGAGTTCTCCCTATTTCAGTATTTCACTACCCCCATAACTGCTCTTAAACTGCCCATATTCCCAGCTTGGACTAATAGCAATTTCTGCCACTTACCTGCCTACCTTTCAGCAAGCCCTTCTTTGTTTTGCACAGAAATAAAACTGTAACTGTGCCTTGCCAGAAGAATTACTTTTTTAAACCTCCCCCCCCCTCCAGTTCCTCCTTTTATTCTTCTTCCTCTTCTTCAGGAGCAATTTTATGTAATTTGCAACTGTCTGGCTGCAAATGAAAAGAAACATAAAGCGTTTCTGCGAAATATTGAAAAGCTGGATGCTTTTCCCTCGGATTTCACTTAGCAAGAGGCTTTAACTTGCTGTGTGATCACTGTGTGTCATTAATAACCTCTCCAATCCCTTTCAGAACTCAGCAAAGTGAAGGCACAATCACGAATCAAAGGCATGGGTTACAGAGATATAATATCATTTCATCAAGCCAGGGAGGAGTGTGCCAGGGAGTGGGGAGAAGGTGAAACACTGCACTGCCAAGCTGGCTGGCAGCTGAAGGGGACACCAGATTTAGGCAGAAGTGTTGAGGGTTTGATTTCCTCTCTGCTTCTCAGACTGGGAGATTTTGGCCCCTGCTCAGCCCACATGGGCTGTGGGTGTCATTCCCCAAGCTCTGTGTGCTGAGGCCACAGAGGGAGCTGCTTTTTATGCTGTTCCTCAGGCACATCCATCTCCATCTCCGCCTCCAACAGGCTCAGGGGGCTCCACAAACTGCTTTATTGGGACCAAGTCAGGCTCAGTTGTGCAGCCCCCCAGCCCATCCCCAGGGAGCAAACCCAGGGAGCCTGAAATGGGATGTTTGCCCAGAGCAGAGGGCAGGGAGGAGCTGGGGCTGGGCAGGGAACTGGCCAGGGTGCTGTGTCTGTGGTGGGACATGTGCCTGTCCCTGGTGCCAACTGGGCAATGGGCAAACTGTCCCAGTTATGGTGGCCAGGACCAGTTTATCTCTGGGTGGGTGCAACCAAAGCTGTGTATTCCACATCCTTTGTGTCGTTTCTCATGAATAAAGGATCATTTGCAGCAGGTGCCCAGGGCACAGCTGGCACCTTCGGGCTCCAAAGTGGGTGTCAAAGAACCCTGTGAGACAGGGGAGTGTTCCTGTTTCACACCCAGCCCGAGGGGTCACTCTGCTCATGGGACATCAAGGATTATCCCCACAACTCACAGAGTAAATCACCCACTGTGAAACCCCTGGGCTTTGCCACCTGAGCACAGACAATCCTGGGGTTTGGGGACTTCAGGGACCACCTGTGGGATCCAGAGGAGGAGCAGAACCTCAACAGACCGTGACCATCATCTTCAGCAAGGTTTTTCTTTCCTTTTACTTTGCACTCTGGGGGCTCATGTGGTGCTCAGCACAGGGGCCACCAGACATCATCCTGCTCCTGCCCCAGGTTTTGGGGACCTGCTTTTGGGGGGTCAAAACGAATTTTTTCTCTATATCACTGTATTCATAGTAATCCTTTTATTAAATTGTAACTCTGACTTGTAATCTGCTTTTGAGCTGGGCTCATTTAGCTCTAAACCAGCACACTCCTCCTGCCCACCCCAGCTGAAATAAACACTTGGCATCCCTTTAGGCTCCTCAGCAAGCCTGGGTGATAAGACACTTCTGCTAATTCACCAAGGATGCACTTACACCTCTCTGTTCCAGGAAGCTCCCTCCTTCCCTCCCCAAAGGAATATTCACACATTTGGGATTTCCAGACTGCCCTGACAACAATTCAGCAGCTCTGAGGTGTTTTAGATAATACAACACACAACTGGCTGTACAGGTGAGACTGGTTGAGTCACTGGCCCTGGAGGGATGTAAAAGATGTGTAGATGTGGCACCTGGGGGGATGTTTTAGTGGACTTGGCAGTGCTGGGTTGGTTTTATGAGTCTCCTTGCTTTACACCCTGAGCACACTAGCCCATACCAAAGGGTGTAAAAGCCAAAATTCTGTCTACTTTGGAAAAAGAAGCTAAACCTTACTATAAAAAATAGCCTTTTATAGTTTAAATTCCATTTAGTTACCATACATCCAACAGCCCTCAATTTAAAACCAATAAAGAATTTTGATCTCACGGAGGGAGAACTTGCCAGAAATGCCACAGGAGCAAAGAGAGATCATGGTGATTCCTATTGACTTATGTGGAAAACCTAAAATATAAATATAAAAGCTCAGGAAAGCTGAACTGCACTCGTGGCCCTGCAGGAACAACGTGCCCACATTCTTAGCTGGGCTGACATCAGGGCCATCAGACCTGGAGGGCTGAAGAAACACCTCTGTGGGCTCAGATCTACATGACAGACCTGGAAGAGAACCCAAAATTCCCACCCCAGCCACCTGACCACAGCCTGAGGAGCCCTCAGAAACCACACCAAGGCATTCCCATAAATCTGCCCTCACCAAACCCTCAGTCTGGACCAAGAAAGGAATTGGTCTCTCTTCGGGGTCATGAGCTGTTGAGCTCAACCCCTGCTCTCTGCACTGAGACCAGCACAGGGGGGTATTTGGGTTCTTGTGGCATCTCTGCTGCCTTGGTGGCACAACAGCAAGTGTAGGATCGACACAAGAGCCTTCCTGTGCCAGCTGGATCTTTGGTGTCTCTCCCTGTGCTGATGCTTGGCCATGTTCAGGTGACAGCTTGTGTCACCCTACACTGACGTCACACCCCCTTCAACTTTCTTGCTGCTGTCGCTCTGTGCAACAAAGAGGTGGCACAGGGGTAAAATGAACAAGAAATCACTCATTTACCAGCCCACCTGCTGAAATCTCAGTGGTGTTGGCCAGCAATTCTGTTCTCTGCCCTGAGCCCAGGCCCTGAGTGTGTCACTGGGGATGGGCTTTGCCAGAGTCCATCAGAAGGTGATCCAGATGGGAATGCACAGAGATGAAATTTGACTGCCCTGTTCCCCAAACAGGGAAGCAAACACCCTGCCCTCCTGCCTGTGATTCATGTCAGGATATTCTTTGTGATCAGCTGGGTCAGAGGGATGGCTGATGCTGCACAGACACAACCAAACCAGGGCTGAAAGCTCCCCCAGGCCACCCAGCCCATGTCCATGTGTGTATCAGGATGGAGGTCTGTTCCCTTCTGGTAGTTACCACCTCCAAATAACCACTGAAATGACCAGAGACAGAGGGAATCATCCCTTCCTGGTCATTGGGGGACTTAGCAAAAGAGAAAGTGTGGTGAAGTGGGGTATTGAGAGCCTAAAAACAGACAGCTCCAAATGCAGCACAGCTCATCTTCATCCTAATCCTGAAACATAATTACACCACGTTGCTCATTAACTGTCTCCACACAAATAGGTTCAAAAGTGCCCTCCTAGCAGACTTCTTGCTGTTCCCAGCCACTTTCTTACACCTCCCTTCACATAAAAAGCCTTTAGATCACCACATCAGAGATAGGGTGCTGCTTCAAACACTGCTCCATGCAGCACTCTGTCCCCAACTCTGTCCCCACTGAGGGCACAGAGAACAAGGGGACACATCCAACAAATTGCCCATGGAGAACTGTCCAAAACTGAGACTGCCCTGAACCCACCCAGCTTTACATGAACAACTTTTCAGAGACCCTCTGCAGGTACAGGCAGAGATGTGTCTGACTCCCCATGGCAGTGACAGCATCATTAATTGTTAATTTATTGTGACTTCTCCATCCCTTGACTTGTTCTCACAGGCTCTGTCAGTCTGGACCAACACACACCCCACTGGTTTAGTCCAAAAAAAAAACCTGCCCACTTTCCCATCACACAAACACAACTCCAGATTTGAGCACCTGGTTATTTGCACTCTCCCCCCTTTGGCTGCCCTGAGATAAAGATCCTGTTTAGTGGTAATTAAGTCACATGCATTTTCCAGCAACAAGCCCATGCTAAAAAGGGAGCCCAGGTAAATGAACCCAGGAAAGGTTGAGTGTTTTGTGGAGGTCTTGAGGGCAGCTGGGAGAGACCAGGGAAGCTCTGTGGCCCTGGATGGGTTAAAGAGGAAATGTTATGGCTAAGAATCCCTAACCCCTCTCCAGAGACCCCTGGTTTACATTAATTATTCTGTTGCCTTGAGCACTTGGGGCCTCCTGTGAGCTTCTATCTAAAAGTACCCAACTCCTCCTCCTCCTCCCCTCCAAATGAATCCTTTCAACGTGCCTGATCAACCCCCTCAGCACAGAGAGGGAACTGCCCAGTCAGAGCTCTTCAATGACACCCAAATGGGACCAGCAAGAATTCAGAGCTCCTTTCTGCTCCCCAGCAGGTCCCAGGGAGGCAGAGGATGGTCCTGCAGGGAGGGACCTGTCCCACAGTCCCTGTTCTCCTGCCATCCCTGCTGCCCTTTGCTCCCAGGACCCAGGATCAGACCCCAGCAAGTTCAGCAGTCCTGGTTCCACCTAAAACAATCCATTTCTCTTCCAAACAATGGGATGTGACAAGTGTGGGCTTTCTTCCTTCTGATCCAACTCAGACACTGCACTAGAAGTCTGCCCAGGCACCCTGCAGGGCAATGGCACAGTAGGAGCAGATGCACCAGGAGGTTCTTCTGCACACCTGGAGAAAGGGTCTGATGCCTTGTCTTGTCTCATGGGAGCTCTTTCCAGCATGCCCACTGTGCAGGCTGTGCCCACACTCCACCCCAAAGCCCACAGCTCCCCAGTGACAGGGACAGACAGCTGGAGGTGACAAGTGCCACCACAGAGAGCCAAGAGCAGCACAGGAACAGGCCTTGGCCAGGTGGAGGAAAAAGCAGCAGCTCTGTGAGGAGCAGGGCTGTGTTTCCACTGCCATACCCCTGCTCTAACGCCCCAAAACAAGCAGGAAAACTCACCTAAGCCACTTGTCACCCTTGCTCCCTCCCCTGACAATCCCCCCCTCCCACCCATCAGCTCCAGGTGGGATTCCCCAGGACTCACCCCTGGCAGAGTCTTCTGTTCGTGCAGGGCTGTCTGGGCTTTGATGGCAGAGTCTCTGGCACAGTATGTGAGGAATGCACAACCTGCAGTGGGTACAGAGAGTGTCAACTTAGACAGGCAACTGCAGATGCACATCAGCACAAAGGTTATGTAATTGGGATGTGTCTGAGGCTCCAGGGGAAAAGACAAAGACAACCTAAAAGGACTCACAGGCCCCATCCGAGGTCCTGGAAAAGGGTCCCAGTGAATCAGCTGGGTTTGACACAGGGGTTGAAGAGGGTGAGACACAATGAGGATGCAAAAGGGAAGCTGATTTGGTCTGTGGTAGGAGCAGTCCAAAATTCAGGGATCAGAGGAGGGGCAAGGAGCAGGAGGGTTACTGATTTAAAAAAAAAATAAAAGAATGAAAAAAGCAAGGAAAGAGGGAAAGGGTCTGGGATTTTAGGCTCATACAAAAGCTCCAGGATCCAGATTCATGAATCATGGAAAGCCATAGGAGAGGCCTGGCCTTCTGTGCACAAACACACCCCAACATACATATGCATGACGAGGGAAATCCGGGGAACAGCAAAGCATAAAACGCTCTTCAAGGGCCAACTGAAGAGGCAAATGAAAAGCACACAGGAAAGGCCAGATCCTGACATTCTTAGTCAAGATATGACTCAACATCTTAACTCAATGCTGGAGCCAGGGGAGGAGGGGAGGAACTGTAGCCCCTCCAGGAAGAAGAGGGATCATCTTTGGGTGCTCTGCTGCTAAGAATAATCAAACGAAACTGAGCAAAGGAAAAATCTGGCTGGTTATCAAGAAACATTTCCTAGCAGAAAGAGATTTATTAGACTGTGGAATGATCTCCCCAGGGAAGTGCCTGAAGCTCCATCACTTGAGTTGTTTCAGATGAGGATAGGCAAAGCACTGGAGGATAGACTCAAATGCTAGAATGCATCTGACCCCCTCCCTCGCCCCCCTCCCACTGGCAGTGGCATTTCACATCCTCAGCAAAGGCAGGACACGTCCCTTTGGCTGCTGTGAAATGTCCCTGCCCACCCTGCCCGGGCTGGGGCTGTAAATGGCCCAGAGGGACCCTTTTTCTACCTCCACATTCTCATGCCTGGTTGGGCTACTCTAAAGCTGCTTCAGTTCCCTGTGGGTCCAAAGGTGGGTGTGGGACAGGGGCGGTCTGGACCTCTCCCCTCCACCCCAGTGAGCAGCAAGGACAATCCCAACCCATGGCAATCTGTTCCTTCCAGCCCTGCTCTAGGAAGTTGTTGCAGCCAAGGAAATCACATTTGTCCTCACACCTCTTGCCTGGGAATAAAAAAAACCCCTCCATAAACAGCACACAAGCACTAGAATTCTGTAGGGGATAATTAAAGCTCCTTGCCCAGGTTTTGAACCAAGAATTGTGCACCAAATATGGGATCAACAGATAATTGAACAAATGCAGTGAGGCCAGGGAGAAAGCAGGTGAGCTCCACTTCTCACAAGAGCCAGCTCTGTCCAGTGGGGGAACCACTGCTCTGCCTTCACTGTCCCCCCATAAATGCCCCATATCAAGCCTCAAAGCACCTCTATAACCAGAGGGATTTGTCAGCCTTGAAGGGCTGGGCAGGGCAGTCTCAAACCCAGGAGCCAGCCTGACACCACCTGCTGCTCCCCTCTGCCACCCTGCCAGTCACACGAGACCCGTCCTGAGATCATCAGGGTCAGGCTTAGCACACAAAATGCTGAAGTCAGGAATTGGGAATGAGCAGCTTATTCCAGGAAGAGCTTTAATGCAGTGGCACTGTGTCCACGTGCAGTGAAGACACTGTCCCTGCCTCAGGAGCATGAGCCACCAAACCTCAGAAAACGAAGGATGGGAGAGGAGTTCAGCCCACATGGAACTGTCTGCTGAGTTAAGCACACAAACCCCATCCTCGAGTCCCACATTCCAGCACTCAGGAATGTCAAAACTGAGGTAATGCACCCTGTCAGGCTCACAAACCTCAGGCCATGGGAGGACAAGGGAAAAATGAGGGTTGGACAAAGGCACACCCTTTGGTGGGGATAAAGAAGAGACGCTCCTCACACAGGGATGGAGTTATTTTGCAAGGTCCTGTCCTCATGCCAGATCAGGGATTTATAAAGCCCAGCAACCACCAGCACCAACCTGAAAAAGTGCCATAAATCCCCTCCCCAGAGTCCTCTGGTCTTTCTCTTCCCTACAGCACAGGCAGCCCTAACACAGTTCACCTTTGAGGTGCTCAGATATCCGTACCAAGAGGCAGCAGCTTCTGGAGACACAAACATCCTGCAGCTCTGGAGCCTGAAGATGCCCCTCAAACTCCCACCCAAGGGCAATCCTCGCTCTGCTTTACAAGGATGTGGATATTTGCTCAACAGGATCCAGCCTGTGCTCCTTCCCCTCACTCAAGCACCAAACTGCACTTGGGCAGCCTCTAACAAGGCTTGTCTTGGCTGGACTGGGGCAGGCAAACCTGTGGGCACAGGACAGCCTGGCCCACTGCTCCATCCTGAGCTCTCTGTGTCCCCAAACTATCAGGACATTCATCTCATTCTCTTCAGTGTCAATAATCTGGCTGTGGAAAGGAGGGAGCCAAAAAAGTCAGCTACATGGTTTGGAAAACATGATTAGAGTCTTGTCCAGTGTTTTGGAGGTAGGATGCAGGAGGCAGTTCCATTTTCTTTGCAAAGCCCTGGTCAGAGACACAGGAAAGGGTTTGGCAGAAACACGACACTCTAAGCTGGATGGTGTACCAACAAATATTGGGGGGAAAGAAACTTCCTCCCTGAAGAGACTTTATCCCTTGCACGTTAATTCTTCAGCTACTCCTCAGGATGTCTTTCAGGGGTTCTTCAGACTCCTCAAACTTTGAGCTTAGCAGAGTCACCCGAGGATCCTCACAACATCCACAGAGGTGCAGAGGAGCCTGTCACTCCCACTGGGGTTTCTCACTTCCACATCTCCTGCTGTTGTTCACAGCCAGCTCAGCCCAACAGGCTGATGCCCCTTCGGGCACTCCTGACAGCCCCTCAGTTGTGCCTGCTGAGACATGGGACGTGGTATGAAGTGCTCAGGGTGTTAAGAAGGGTCTGGAAGGTCCTGGGCAATGCCAGCACCCCAAGGCAGCAGAGGGACACACAGCAGCACCCCCAGCACTGTCTGTAAAGCTCATCTGCCAGAGCTCCAGGAATCATCAATTAAGTCCTATCATAAATTCCCTATTACACTACTTATAGATTGTAGGACAGTGACTCTGCTTGCAGAAACACCACGCTGTTCTGGTCATAAATTCTGTGCTATACTCATCATAAAATTCTGCTGTGAAAATGAAGCTTTAAGTTTAAAAGTTTTAAGTTTAAGCTTTGTGCTTTTAACTATGACTTATCACACCATCATTCTGCCCAGGATCCCTCAAAGTGTCCCATCAGTGTCAGTGATACCACCCCATATCCATGGGGTCCAGGAGGGGTTTCCAGCTCCCTAAAAGTAGAACCCAGCCTGGTTCCACTTGCAAGAGACTGCAGAAAATAAAAACATATATTCTGTGCCTGATCCACCCTACAAACCACACATTGACTCTGGAATTTACAGTCCCTTCGGATCCTGAACATCCCTACCACCTCTCAGCAGTCAAAGCCTTGAGCAGGGAAAGGCTGCCAGTCTGTACAAGAGAGGGATCTCTGGATCCTGCTCAGCACCAGAAATCACATCAAATACTTCAGCAGGGGACACATGGACTCAGTGGGGAGCTGATCCACAGGCCTGAGTCAAAACTCAGCTGCCAGCAGGGCAAGTTAAGGCTGAGGGTGTTGGTGTGTCCTTGTCCTCTGGAAAAGCCACCCATGTGTCCCCACACTGTCCCTCCATCCACACACCCGTGGGAGGGCTGCTCCTGCCCCTTCCAAATATCCCCCTGCAGTTCATTTCAGTGTCCACACTCCTGAAACTCTCCACTTTCCTTACCCTGAGCACTCCCAGGAACCCCACCCAGCTGACCCTGGTGAAGGAACTGCCTCCTGCCTAATGCTGGAACACAAGGCCAAAACCTTCCACTTGACTCTCCCTGCTCAGTCTCCTCTGACCCCTTCCCAAAGCCTGTTCAAACACCTCCCTGCCCTTCCCGTGGAAATATTAGCTTTGAGACAAACGCTGCCATTAACATGCAAATGTCTCTTGGATTAACATAAATAGAAGAGCTGCCTCATGAATAACAGTGGGCTGGAAGAGTATCAACTACCAGGAGACAGGTTGCTGAGACACCACTAGTCAGGTACTAACAAAACCATTTCATAACGGAGCTCATGTTTCTAAATCTGTAAGATCTTTCTCTGCCTCCACCAAATTCATCCATTCTCACATCCCTACAGGACTGTCCTGGCCAGATCTTGGCTACTGCAGATCAACTCACATCCTCCTGCCCCTGGCACACCTTTTCCGCCTTTTCTTCCCTCCTGGGAGCAGAGGTGGCTGCTCAGCTCCATGTCAAGCTGTAAGGGAATACAAGAGGACCTGCTGGGTTTCACCAGCATTGCTGGCTTCTCACACCACTGCTTCCTCCCATTTGGGGAACGAAGGGGGAAAAGCAGATGGGAGCTGCATGTGAGCTGTCAGCTGGATCTCACTGCAGAGCAGGGAACACGGGGAGACAAAACTGAGTCTGCTCTTCCAGCTGCCCCAGACAGGTTATGGCTCCTGCACAGTGCAGGAAGGAGCACACAGCAATCTGGGTGTGCCAAAGTGTCCCCTGATGGGGGACTGTGACGGTGCTCCAGTCACTGCAGCTCCTGGGCAAGGCCTGGCACCCTCCAGCCCTGCTGATGCCTGTGGCTCCTCACCAGGAGGAAGCACACAGAGCCCAAGACAATGCAGCCAAACCTGGGCAGATGGGGGTGGAAGGCAGGGGTCAGGGTGGGCTGGACTGTGGGTTTGATTCCCTCACCGCATGGTAAGCCCTGCTCCACAGGCCTGGGAAGGAGGGACCCCTTTAGAGAGGGATGTTGTGTATTCCCAAAACAGGCTGAGGATCTACATGCCAGCAGGGAAGGGATGCCAACCTCTCACTTGGTATAAAACAGGACAAGGAGGGGCAGAGGAAACTGAAGGTGTGTGGACACAACTGTACAATGGCCATCAGAGAAGCTACACATCTCCACAGCCTTTTCAGGGCAGCACAGAGCATCTGGTCTGGCCACAACAACCCCTGACCAACAACACCTGCATCCACACCAAAAAAAAAGTCAAAACCAAAAGGATGTATTTATTTTGCTGCAGAAATCTTGCATTTGGCAGCAAGTTAATATCCCACACATCTGGCTAATACCATCCCTCTCATTTCCATACCTAAGCAGATCCCTAGAACTTGTCTCCTGCCTGGGAGCTGATCTCAGACCACACAGTGTATATTTAAGATGTCACCTGAAATGAAATGCACAACTGCCTTGGGCCCATTCTCCTCCTTGCTGGGTTTGGAGCCTTGCAACTCCCTGGCAGCAGGTTTGGGTGCAGTTCCTTGCACACAGACACATGGCAGTCCTGTGCTTAAGTCACAACCAGACACTTCTTCGGCAAAATTCAAGCCAGCCCAGCCCCCACAGGCTTCGGTGAGGAAGTGTTTTCCTTTTGTGCCGGAGTTAGATTTGGCCTTTTGTTTGAAAATAAGCTCGTTTCTCTCTTGCTCTCTTCCCTCTGTGCTCAGCCTCGAATGGTTCGAGCTGCCAAGGCACTCCGTTTTCCTCCCCCTTCCTCTCAAAGCTGAGGCATCAGAGCTGAGCGTGTCACACCCTCCACACCGACACATGGCCCCGGCCCCGATCATTTTAGGGCACGGCTGTCCAGGCTGAGCACCGACACCTTCCAGGTACTTACTGTGGGTTCCCTGCGGGTCGCTCTACCTGTGCCAGGGGCTGCCATCGCCCCCTCGGATCCTCCAGCAAACAACTCCGTGAGTTCCCGTTCCCGGCTGGAGCGGGGATGGATGGCCACAAGACCCCAAAACACCTGCCGGGGCGGGGTAGACCCGCTCCCCGCGAAGGGGACACCCTGAGCTCTTCAAAATACAGCTTTCAACCACGACAACGAGCCTGCCCAAACTTTTCAGCATCCACTGCAGGTCCTCCAGGGTGGGGAAAAAAACCCCTATACCTCGTACCGTGCCACCAGCCAGGCCCCTCGCCTTCCCCGAGCAGCACCGGCAGCAGCGGATCCGCGGCCGCTAATTCTTTGTTGCGCGGCTTTTCGAACCGCAGCGCCCTTACCCATTACGGGGGGAACCCGGCACGGCGCACCGAGGCGACCCCCGGCAGCCCCGAGCCCCCCANGGGGGACCGGCACCGGCCGCGGGGCCACAAAGAGCCGCGGGCAGCGCCCCCTGCCGGCCCAGAGGGGCGGGGGGGTCCCC